>CP080487.1:851110-866110 GCA_020844145.1 Sarcoptes scabiei | reverse complement strand
TTCTATTTTTTTTCGCTTCGATCCCGAATATCTATTAATAATTTTTTTTTATTCCCAAAAGCTAGAGACTAAATTAACTTGTCATTGAAGAGGAGAGAGAATTCTCCATTCTACATTCTACATTCTCCAATCATCTAAATTGATCACATCATTCCGAAACAACAATAGCTTAGGTAATTTAGTGCGGGAAAGTAAAACGAAACAAAACTGTTTCGAATAATTCGAAACGGAAATTAAGGCTCACATCGGTGGACATGTTTCGTTCTCTACGTATCCGTATTCGCCAAATGAAACTAACTTAACTTTGTTTATGTTTAGATGAAGGTTTGTTTAGATTATTATTATTATTATTATTTTTTTGAAATTCCGGATCCGTGTTTGATAATAAATTAGTATCATTTATGAGAATAAATTATAGCCTCTCTCTCTCTCTCTCTCTCTCTCTCTCTCGCTTCTTCTCTCTTCAACATCCGTTCATTCATTTTCATTTACAACAGCTCATTTCGATTCAGGGATTTTATTTTGACAAAATTATTAAGAATGATTGGTTGAAGAGGATGATGGTGAATGCTAGAATAACAAGAAGAAAGAGAGAAAGAGAGAGAGAGAGAGAGAGAGATGGAGAATATAAATTGAACAAAGCTAAATGTAAGAAAAAAAACAAAATGATAATAATATGCTTTTGTTATCGATGATGTTTTTGTTTACCTCTCAAAATCTATCTAGGACCTAGAGAGAGAGAGAGAGAGTGATAGAGATAGTTTGAATAGAGTCCATCCAAAAAATTCCATCAAGAGAGACACATTCGATGCGAAATACCTAGGAAATCTTTGAAAATCGAGAGAAAAATCTCGAATCATTATGGATCAAATTTCAGTGGACCTAGAGAACCTAGAGAGTAGAACTTGAAACATCAAAATAAGTGTGTTTGTGAGAGAGAGAGAGAGAGAGAGAGAGAGAGAAGGAAAGAAAATAGGAAAGCTAAAACTAGAACAAAATACTAAATCTAAATTCTAGCTAGGACCTAGAATGTCGATGAGAACAAAATACATATCGCATTTTTTTTTGTCGCTTTTCATTTTTTTTCCAACGTCAACTCTGAATATCGATTTACTTTTTTGTTTATCTATCGATTAGATTCTCTTTTAATCTCTTCATCTCTGTCTCTCTTTCTCTCTCTCTCTCTCTCTGTCTAGGTCTCTGTCTAGAACATTGTTCAGTTTGGTTTTATTTTATCTTCATCAGCTTCATCATTGCCGTTTTAGATTGCATCGATTTTAGGGCTTCGAACGTCGTTTTTTTTTTGTTTTCTCTATTTCGTTGGTTGATTTAGACAATAAATCATTTCGATAATGGATGGAAGAAACATCGATTCTTTCATCCATTCTATTTATTATGTTTTCTCTCTTTGTTTCTATTACTCTCTTTTTTTTTAAAAAAACAAAAAGACTCAGGCCTAGAAAAAAAATTTGAGATGGAAATAAATTTGTGCCTTTGGGGAGAACGAATCGAATCGAATCGAACAATCAGAACATATGTAATGAGAATGAGATTGTTAAATTTTGAACAATTCATCTCAATCATTGAATGATTGAATGGATCACTTTTGATTGAAATTCAAAAAAGGTGTGAAAGAAGAAGAAGTCTAATATAGAATTAGATTTTCGAAATTCATTGATTCAAGAATCGAGAACGAAAAAACGAGAATGAGACACGATGATGAGTGTTTCTAATCAAACATCGACAGGAAATCAATCTGATTTAGGACGAAAAAAAAAATCACAGCCCTCCTCTGTTGGAACAGTGGAATCTGAAATCAAAAAAATTATCATCCCACTAGAATCAAACGAGAAGAGGACATAGTGTCAAATCGGATGTCAAACAGTAAAAAAAAAAAAAAAAAAAAATTCGTCGCAAAAGTCTCTTCCTTAGATCTCGAAAAGTTTGATTCCGATGAATCATCAAAATTTATTCGATTCCAATTGATTGCATCATCATAGTAAATAGAGAGAAAAGTTTGGAATTTTTTTTTTCTTCCTATTCTAGACAATAATGTTTGAAAGAAGTAGAAATGAGAAATTTCAAAAATTAATCAAATACAATGTGAAGAGAAATGTGTGTGAAGAGAAATGAGCTTGGAAATTGGAAATGGTTGGTAGCTAAAAAAAAGAATAAGAACTTTCATTTCAGCTCATCAAAAGACCAAAGAGAGAGAGAGAGAGAGAGAGACCTAGCATTTGATCAATAACGAAATCGAATATTTTGTTCATTTTCTATTACGCGCGCAATCTTGATTGAATTGGTGTTTTTTTTTTTTGGTAATGAAAAAAAAAATTCTCGCTTACAAGAAAAAGGCTGAACTTTCGATCGACGATTGATGTTTTCGATAATGAAATATTCTCTTTCAATGTGACATACAATAGAAAAGAACGTGCCAAAACAGAATCTCTTGCAAGCAATAGAGAGAGAGAGAGAGAGAGAGAGAGTGAGGATAAATAAACCCTAGCAAAAAAAAAAAAAAAAAAAAAAAAGAGCACACACGTAAAACTCTAATCTATTGTGATCGTAATGAGAGCGTAATCAATTGTGAATGGAAAGCTAAGGGCTGTAGTCATTAACACCTTAGGAATATAGATAAGATTGAAAACTATAGCTATGAGCTTTTGAGAGTGTGTTCCATATCCGAAAACGAATTCACAAATGAGAACATTCTAAAAACGGAGAGAATAATTTTTGATCAACAATCTATTCGTTTGAATAATGATTGATTGATCAGATTCTATCAATTCAATTCAATAATTGAATAACAGTTAAGGCTAGTTTAAATTACATCTTCAATCTAGATCTCGATTCTAGAAGAAGAAGAAGAAGAAGAAGAATCGAGTTTGTTCTCTAAACAATGAAACGTACTAATTAATTAGAGAAAAATTTCCCAAAAATCATTTCATTCAGAATCATTAAAGATACAAAGAACAATTTCATTCGATGATTGTTCGAAGTTGGATGAGAGAGAGAGAGGGATAAAGAGAAAACATCAAACAGAAAGAAAACTTCACAATTCAAAACTATCAATGAGTGCCATTTCTATATCGATTCTCTCGAAACAATCTCATCAAAAGTTGTTCGAGAAGATGGAAGAATGGAGAGCAAAAAAAAAAAAAAAAAAAATTTGTCAACCTCTCAATCGATAGGTGATGACAAATTCAATCCAATTCACTTTGATAGGGCAACAAAATGGGATCCAGATAGAATGTGAATATGACATGTGTGTGCGTGTGTGTGTGTGTGTGTGTTTGCCATAAAAAAAATGATTCATTCATTCAAACACGATCCAATTGGTGAACAAGTTTCCGGATGCTTAACTATCATCAAATCTCATCAAATCTCATAGAATATTTTGCGAACGAGAAGAGAGAGAGAGAGAGAGAGAGAGGAAAATAATAATCGTTCTCGATTGTTGTGAAAAATAAAATGAAATGAATTTTGATGTAGATTTGTTGATGTAGAAAAAGGGGGAGAAAATTTCAATTAGAAATAAAAAGAAAAAAAAATCAAAGAAAAAAATATTCAAATGAAA
This sequence comes from Sarcoptes scabiei, assembly GCA_020844145.1. Classification (NCBI taxonomy): domain Eukaryota; kingdom Metazoa; phylum Arthropoda; class Arachnida; order Sarcoptiformes; family Sarcoptidae; genus Sarcoptes; species Sarcoptes scabiei. The sequence goes on along the minus strand of CP080487.1, from coordinate 862,533 downwards.
CAATTGAAAATTTAGAAGTCGGAAAAGAAAAGAGGAGAATTTTTTTTTCTTCCTTTTTTTTTTTTTGATTACATCAAACTTTGAATGATGGTGTTTCACACACACACACACACACACACACACAACAATCAATGAATCAAGAGCAATTGAATGGAATCGAGAAAAAGAGATACCGATTGTTTTGGCGGAAGAGAATTTTGACCAGAATCGCTTGAAAAAAATATCGACGATACAAAAAAAAAAAAAAAAAAAAAAAAGAGAACGGATCCAGGGAAGCTAAAAATCTTTTTTTTTTTTTTTTTTTTTTTGCAAAGAAATTTATTATTCCAACAATTTCTTCAAAAGCGTAGTGAGTTAGAAAGATTGATTAAAATATCAGATTATTTTTTTTTTTTTTTTTTAGTGAAAAAAGCTTTGGATTCGATTCAACAAACAAAAAAGCTATCTCTTTCTCTCTCTCTTTTCTCTCTCTCCCTCTCTCTCTCTAACTCTCTCACTCTCTCTCTCTCTCTCTCTCTCTCTCACTCTCTCTCTCTTTTCGATCGAAAAGCGATCATTCACTATCGAAATCTAATATGTAATACTAATTTGATTGATTGATTTTTGAGCCAGATTCGAAACGAGATAAGAATAGAGATAGAATAGATGTTGATGATGATGATGATGAAATCGCTGCTCTTCATCGAATCTTCATTTTCATTATATCCTAATATCTTTGATTAAAATTGAACCAAAAAAAAAAAAAAAATCTACCAAAACTATAGGTATGAAGAATCCGAATCTCTCTCTCTCTCTCTCTCTCTCTCTCTCTCTCTCTCTCTCTCTCTCTTCTGACATTTGCTCTAGCTTGCTCAGTTGGTCGACCGATCATTAATCAAATCGACAGGGTTATGTGTGTCAACACACGAGATATCAAACAAATCGATTTGAAATCAAATTCCTATGAAAGATAAAAACAAAACTCTCAACAGCCATCAGAACTAAGAACAAAGAGAGAGAGAGAGAGAGAGAGAGAGAGAGAGAGAGAGAGAGAGAGAGAGAGAAAGAGGTGAAGGAAGTGTTGAACAAATCAATGTGCGATGATTAATATTAATTATCTTATTATTCCAGCCGTAAAGATAAAGAATGGATTAGGATTTTTTTTTATTTTTTGTCCTGTTCTTCTTCGCTTCTCTATTCTCGATCGACATAGCTAACTAATTTTTTTTTTCGCTTTGTTTCACTGGTCTAGCGAAACGCGAAACCCAATCAAACCGTTTATGAGAAGGTCTTTGTTTTTTGTTTCATTTTTAGAATAGTAAAATTTTACATTTTGATTTTGATGCAATTCGAATCGAATATGTAAAAAAAAATAACAAGAAAAAACTAAAAATGGCAATTCGAAGCGATTCAGATCTTAGATCAAAATTTAGAGCCAATTTTTTTCTCAGATGATCACCAATCCGATTGCGCAATCATAGCGCATCACATCACATTCACAGTAGCATCGGATAATGATGGCCAATTTCAAGAGAGATCATCAAGGTAGAGTGTGTATGTTCAGTAAGAATTTCTTCATTTTCGGATCAAAATTTTAATTTCTTTCTCTCTCTCTGTCTTGAAGTTCGGACCGCTTTCGGAAAGAGAGAAAAAAACCCATTTCTTCGAGATAAAAAAAAATTAGCAATAAAAACTAAGATTATGGTGTCTGGATGATTAAACATTGAAAGGGGAACGGATGGAAAAGGGAGAAATACGATCAAATTCATCTAAATTTTTTTATTCCATTCTCTTCCATACGAGAGTCCAATAAGAGTTGTGATCGAATTGTGGTCTGGTCGATCTGATTCGGAGGGCTATGAATGACCACGAATGACCTTTTTAACATTTTTTTAAACGATTCAAAACAGAAAATCTAGGGTCGTTGAAGATTTTTTGCTGCCGAAAAAACGTTCGTTCTGGAACTCAGCTTCTCTAATAATAAACTTGTTCGGTGAAGAGGAATGATATATTTCTCTGCCCTACTCTATCTCTTACTCTCTCTCTCTCTCTCGATCACCAGAAGGGTATATAAGATTTCATTATGAGCTTGTCTAAAGATGGTGTGTTGATGAAGATTTGTTTGTTTAATAATCTCGTGTAAATCTCTATCTATGCTCTTGTTGTGGCCTTTCATTGGTATTCGATTGTAAAGAGAAGAGAATGAGAGAAGAAAAATAAACTTTTCTTTCTACGAGAGTTCACTGGTAAACATAAAAGAAAAGATACTCACACAAACATACAAAACACAAATTCGTATTAAAAAACATTTGGTTCGATTCGATTTGCTAGTTTGGTTCAGTCTGCTAGTTTGATTTCTCTTTCCCTTGATTCAATCTGGAAGAATGTTTGATGAAATGGTAAGAAATGAAAAAAATCTCATCAATTAGAATTAAAGACACAGGAACTAATTGGTTTACAATTCGATTTCTATTTCGCTCTGATAGAAAGAAAGAGTTCCTCACTCAATGTTTTTTTTGAGTTAGTTTAGCTAGTTTGGTCTATGGTTTTTGGTTTATGATTTGGTTTGCAAAAAAAAAAAAAAAAAAATTATGATCGCACCTGTAATAAGCGAGATGATCAAAATGCAGAGAGTGAAAGAAAAAAGAAGAATTAAGAATCGAGATAGGAATCGAATGAAGGAGAAAGAAAAAAAAATATTTTTTTGAACAAAATTTTTCTCCCTCGATCGATTTTATCTTGTCTTGTTTTTGCCATCTTCAAGAGCAAACAGATTTGAAGAGGATTAAGAATTTCAAGATCTTAAATTTTTTTATTTTCATTTTCTATTATTGTTGTTATTATTATTATTATTATTATTTCAAAGTAAAATTATGCAAACACACACACATTTTGTTTCGAGAGTGAAAGTTAAAAAAAAAAACAATCCAATACGATTGACACAGGTGGAGTCGTATTGAAGTTGGATTGAATTGAGGATAGGTAATCAAACACAATCGACAACCAATCAAATATCAAAAACACCTAACTAAATCATTTCGATTCGAAAAGATTGAATGATTTTCTTTTTTTTTCAAGAGAGAGAGAGAGAGAGGTCGATGTGAGTGAAAACCAAACAACCAACCAGCAACCAACCAACAGTCAAGCGAAATTATTTGCACGCTACCTGTCACTGTGAACCAAGATATTTGATGATTCTTAGAACCGATCTTATTTTCTAGTCAAAACTATCAACAAAGTAGAGAAAAAGAAAAGATGCGGCAAATGTTCAAATACTTTTGGTCTGTTTTTTTTCTCTCATTCTCGATATACTGCTTTGATATGGATAAAAAAAAATTCCACTTTTTTTTTTGGTTACAAAAAAAAGTCCGATGTTTCTCTCTCTCTCTCTCTCTTTTTGGTTGCGAAGCAAAAAGAAAAAAAAAATCTTCTCCATTCTGAATCGTTGATTTCCTTAAACGACCGAATGACGAACATCAATCGAACAATGGACAATCACAATAATAGACAATAAATTGACAGATCATGGATTTTGTGAGAGAGAAAAAAACCAGAACAAAACGTAAGAGAGAGAGAAAGAGAAAGAGAGAAAGAGAGAGAGAGAAAGAGAGAGAGAGAGAGAGAGAGAGAGAGAGAGAGAGAAAACCAGAACAAAACGAAAGAAACGGAGAAAAAGAATTGTGGGTAGGGGGAAGCAAATCAAAAAGACCAGAGTGGAGAGAAAAAATAAAACAGAGAACTGAATGGTATCATTGAAAATATTATTTGTGGCGAATTCGAACGAAAACCCAAATCATCTTTAAAATTTTCGAATAGAATTTTGTTGAGATTAAGATTACCAGCATCAAGTATCAAGCGAACAATCAAACCTAACCAAGAAGAAGAGAAACTATGAATGCACGCAAAATAATTCTGAATTAGCTATCCGTCTGGATCTGGGAAAAAAATGGAGGAAAATAAAAAAAAAAAAGTATACCAAAATTATGATGCCTAGGAATTGTAATAATAATAATGATAGTTTTTGTGATTGAATTTGTAGATAAAACTCAAATCGTAGACAAAATCGTTTATCAATCTATATGATTGAATTGACTTTCTGGTTTCTCCAGTTCTCTTCAAAGTGAATCTCATTCGCTTTCTTTTTTTTGGCTCAAATTAACTTCACCAAACTCTCTCCATCTCTCTCTCTCTCTCTTCACCATCACAATCAAACCTTCATCTTCATCATTCACCTTGATTTCAAACAAACAAACAAACATTTTGGATCTTATCTACACTGGAGAGTTTGATAATGACATCTTCTCTCTCTCTCTCTCTCTCTCTCACTCTCCAAGATGGTTTGAAATTTGAAATTTCTAGATTAAATTCGCTACATTAAGTTCTCGACGTTATTTGAAATGATCATCATCATCATCATCATCGTCGTCGTCGTCTTCATCTACATCTTCATCTTTTTTGGTTTGCGCTTGTTGCTTGTTGTTGTTGTTGGTGTTGTCGTAGTCATTGAGACATTTTCTCACACAAACAGATTCGAAGTTAATCTTACCTCTCTCTCTTTCTCTCTCCCTCTCTTTCTTTCATTAGCGATTCTCAAACTGCTTTCTAGTATCATTAATTTCATCTATCTAACCTTACGAAGAGAAAGCATTAGAAATTGATGCTTTTGTGCTTTAAATGGTCGATGAATGATGAGGATGAGGAATGATGATTGTGATGAGAGCGAGCGAGCAAGCTAGTGAATCTCTTCTTGGTGATTGAGAATATCTTCGAAATTCATTGAATGAAATTTAGATTAGAAAATGGGGCAAAACTTAGTACAAATCTTATTTTAAATCAAATGAGGTATATTGAGATTTTAATAAGGCAAAAAAAAAAAAAAAAGAAAAAAAAGATTAAAAATTTAATCGCTAATTGAACGAATGAAAAAGATTTTATTCCATCTCGTTCTCTCTTTACCGTTTTATTTTTCTCACATCCTTTCTCCTTCTCCCCCCCCCCAAAAAAAACGGTTCAAATTTCGGTCTTTAGAGAGAGAGAGGGGGGGAAGAGAAAATTAAATTAATTAAGATCTTGTTTAAGTTTGTTTTTGAGATCCTAATGTCTCTCGTTGCGAAAAATGAGATTTTATTTTTCCCAATAGAAAGATACATAGAAAAACATTTTTCTCCACCAAAAAAAAAAAAAAAAAGTATTACAATTCGAAAAGATCGAATTCCGAGAGTGAACTTAGTTCTAATGTAGCATCGTTTTTATTTCTCTCTCTAAACTTTGATATAATTAATCAAAAAAAAAAAAAAAAAAAAAAAGGTCTAGGGAACGAGGTTAACTGAAATCGAAATCGAAATCAAAAAAAAAAAACAAAACGATAACACCACAAGAGCGAAAAGGTTTGAAGAAAAAGTTTGATGATTTGTTTCGATATGATTGACAAATACACCGTATGATGAATTTGAGAGAGAGAGTTTCGACGAGACCACGAAAACGAGATTGAGGTTGAAGAAAAATCAAAGATAAAAAAAAAAAGTTTGAAATTTTTTTCTTTTTGCCTAGCTATCGAGCTAGCGAGCTAGAGAGAATCGAAGCTGAATTGTAATCAAACATCGACAAAGATCTAATTGGAGATCGAACGATAACACAACAACAACAACAACGAAACTGGAGAAGAAAAGGAATTAAAAAAAAAAAAAAATTCAATCAATCATTTGATTGATCGAAGACAATCTCTCGTTCGAGATTGGGGGGCAGTGAGAAAACGAAATCTAATTCGATAATTGGCAATCATCGAAAGAGTACGAGGTAATGGTAAAAGGAGATATTCTTCAAAATATCTTCATTCGTATCATTCACCTTATTTTTTTTTTGATTTGTTTCGCTTTTCGAACAAATTAATCATTGAAGAAACTTTTGTGTTTCGAACTCGCAAGAAAAGAAGGGGATCGAGTGAATTGGTTTGATGAATTTATGATTTGGGAAATTTTTGGTAAAACAAATTTAACTTCGATTAATAAAAATCTTCGATGAAGAAGAATCTTCGTTAGGCAAAGGAATCGATGATTTCAAGATTCGATGATGCTGTTTTTTTTTTTTGGTTTGTTTGATTTGAATGATGCAATGAGAGAAAATGAAATGCGATGGAAAACAAACAACAAAAAAAGATAACCACAATATTTTCGGATCGAATTTATTCGGAAACTAAAGAAACTTAAGATTACACAAAGAAACATAGAGAAACTTCGATACAATTTGGAACACTAGAAAACTTTTTCTTTGGCTTTCTTTCTTTTTTTTTCCTTAGGAAAAAAAGAAATCAGATTCTCTTCTTCTCGTTTCGTTTTGTCATTCACAATTAGTTTCTGTTTATTAGCGTTGTATGGAGGCGAAGAATTCAGAAGAATCGAAGAACAGAGGAAGATTCGTTTTTTGAAGCGAAGAGTTTTGAGAAATTTGGAACACTAGCAAAACACTGTGAATATTTTGTATTTTGATTTGTTTGGATCAATTTTTTTTTCGCTCTTCTCACTTTACACTTTATCACAACGAGATAATCGAGACAATTTATTCGACGATAATTTTGTAATGCTAATTTGTTTTTTTTTTTTTTTGCTTTTGAAATAGAATGATGAAATCGAATCGCAACAGTGAACACATCAGAAAGGAAGAGAGAATAATAATAATAATAATAGTATTACTATTAATGATAATTGTGCGGGTCATTCAAGAATTCAGATCCAAGATTCGTCGTTGATCGTTTTTTTTTCTCCATTCTCAATTATTTTTAAATTTTTTTGAGGAAAGAAACGAAATGTTCAGAATTATCAAAGCATCGCAAGGTTTGTAGCGATAGCTAGCGATCACCATCTAGAGCTAGCTAGAGAGTCCAAAAATGTTTCACTTTATTCGCATGAAATTTTTCTCTCTCTCTCTCTCTCACTTCTAGAATGTTGAAGACCAGATCAAAAGCTTGATCGTTTGAAGATTGAAGAGAATATCGAATTTGGGAAAAATGATAAAAAAAAATGTTAACGACAACGATCCACAACCAGTAGCTGATAGCGACTGAAGAAGAGCTTCGACACTCGAAAGTACCATCGCTCTCTCTCTCTCTCTCTCTCTCTTAGTCCATCACTGTGAACCTCTGTCGTCTGATCTTTGTATGAGATCTCCTCTTCTATCTTTCTCTCTCTCTCTCTCTCTCTGTTTGACTTTGACAGACGAATTTTCAATCTAAATTCAATCCTAGACCACTATTTTGGGTGCTAGACAAACCAATGATTGGCCCTTGGATGCAGAAGAGATTATGATGGGAAACTCTCTCTCTCTCTCTTTGTTTCGCACTATGTTATCCTTGTTTGAATTAGGAATTATTATCAATTTCGTTTCGAGGTAGAAGCATTATGGATTGAAGTAAAAAACGTTGTAGAAACTTGTTCCAATCGATAAAGAGATTGATGAGATACTCTCTCTCTCTCTCCCCACCACCTTAATAAAATATTTTCAAACTCAAACTCTCTCCCCCACAACTTTTCCTCCTCCTCCTCCTCTTAAAGAATTCCATTCTGCTCTCTGGTAATTTTAGGTTGAAAAAAAAAAATTTCCGCTTTCTTTTCTTTTTCTATGTTTTGAATTTTAATTTTCGAATAATTCGTTTTTGTTTCTAGGCTCATATCCGTATCGCTTCGACACGATCAACGGCACAAAGAATCGGATCGAATGCATAGAATAAAGTTTGGATAATTTTTTTTTTTTTTTGATTAATTTTATCGTATCAAAAATTTCAAAGATTTTTGATGCGATAAAAACATCAAAAATATTTCAAGTTTTATTTTTTTTTTTAGAGTCCATATTTTGTTTAGGAAAGCAAAAAAAAAAAAAAAATCCCCAAGAATCACTAGAATCTTTTTGGAATTTTATTTGGAAATAAAATTAGAGATCTCTCTTTCTCTAGATTCTGTAAAGTCTGGAGAGAAGAGAAAAAAATTAAAAACGAAAAAAAAATTCTCTCTCTCTCTCTCTCTCTCTCTCTCTCTCTCTCTCTCTCTCTCTCTCTTGCATCCCCGCCCCATCCGTTTCAAAGTCTCCAATCTTCTCGAGATTCAATGAGATTGGATTGTTCCAAGTTACAACACTTTTACATTGCAATAGTAGGGAAACACTTTTTTTCTCTCTCTCTCTCTACTCGGATCCTTTCCGATGATTACGATCCCCACACCACATCATCATCATCATCATCATCTTCGTTATCGTTTTTGATCTAAACATTAAAATTTCTAAAAGTATCAAACCGATATTGTTTGGTATCAAAGAGAGAGAGAGAGAGAGAGAGAGAGAGAGAGAGAGAGAGAGAGAGAGAGAGAGAGAGAGAGAGAGAGAGAGAGAGAGAGAGAGAGAGAGAGAGAGAGAGAGAGAGAGAGAGAGAGAGAGAGAGAGAGAGAGACAATATTCTTATCATATCTCTCGATGGCATTTCTTTTTTTTTTCGATTTTCTTTTTCGAAATTTTTATTTTGTTTTGTTTTTTATTATTATTATTATTATTATTATTCCAATACGACAACTTTGGCACTAGTGTGACTATGGATTTATGTTTGGAGAAAAATTCATAAAAAAAATTACGTCATACCGAGAACGGTACTAAGAGCTAGAAAGCAAGAGAGAGAGAGAGAGAGAGAGAGAGAGAGAGAGAGAGAGAGAGAGAGAGAACCAAAGGTTCTAGCTGGCGAAATGTTTCTTCTTCTCTTCTCTCTTCAAGAGACAGAGAGTTTCGATTTTGTTTATTATCAATGCGGATCGAAATTCGAATCAAATCAAAAGAATCTAACCAAAATAGAACCAGTTTTCCTCTCTCTCTCTCTCTCTCGACATCATTTCCATTCAGACTAGATCGAAAAGCAAAAGCTGGTGTCTCTAATGATGGTGGTTGAAGATCAACCTGGGCCATCATCAGAAATCAAGAACAAGACGAATCAAGAATAAAAAAAAAAAAAAAGACCGAGTGATTTGCAAAGGATGTCCTAGCGAGCAAAGAATGAGCCTAAGCGAAATGATTTTATCACTTTAATGTTTGCATCAGCTGGTGGTCATCAGTCATCATCATTCTCACAATCATCATCAGTATCGAGAACGTCCCAACAAAACATCATACTTTGGTAGAGAAAAAAAAGTACCAACCAAAAAAAAAATGTAAAGAAATAAAATGAAATAAACAAAGAGAGGAGAATAGAATCGCACAAAATGTTGGAACAAAAAAAAAAAAAAAAAAAAAAACAATCCAACTTTCGAACAAAAAATTTCATTTCCATCTGCAACCAATTGGACCCAGAATATTATGACGCTAGATCGTTACGAAATGAATGTTTTTGAATGAATTGGGTACTAGAAAAAGAGAGAGAGAGAGAGAGAGAATTCGGGTCCAAAGATCTCCTTCTCTAGATAAGTTGTTAATTTCATTTCTGATATCGACAATATGAAAATTCAAGAACAAATAATTCGTTATGGATCAAAATGGAATAATAATTGACAATTTCACACATCGACACATCAAACATTTGATGTCGATCAAACACACACACACCGATCCAGAATTCGAATTAAAAAAAAAAAACTTTAATTCTATTCGAGAATAACAGTAGTAATAATAATAATAATAATAATAATTTGATGATTACAATTATTAATGACAACAATTTCAATGTCTTTTGCAGATGTATGCAGAGCAGATGTTAGAAGGGGTGTGTCTCCTATTCAATTCTCTATGATTCTTGATTTTTTTTTCGATGCGGAATTCACCCTATATTTTATTTATATTTTATAATTTCTTTCTCGCTTTTTTTTTTGATTTCATTCAAATCACTAATCAAATTAATGAGGCAGAATGATCAAGAATCTGGAAATCGAAAATTTTATCGAATGTATTTCTCTATAACCCGATTCAAATCAAATGGATAAAGTTCGCTTTAATATCTCGTTTCGTTCCAATTGCAAATTTGATTCTACAAATCAATCTAATTTTGAATTCTAAATAGGGGGGCGAAAAATTTCTCATCCACCATTGAAACAAGCTAATCGATTGCATTTCATTTGGAAACAAAAAAAAAAATTCAAATTATTTAGAATGAAAATCTAAATGTACCGATCAAATTATTCTCATTTATTATCCTATGTTGTTTGAACTTTGATCTCTCGCTTTTTTTTTCTTTGGAAGTTGTCAAATAGAGAGATCATTGAATGATCTTCACTCTTCTCGGTGGATTTCATTTGATATTGGCAATAAATTTTTTAAAATAATGTGACGAGATTCAAGAATGAATTCCGATACCGAAGAAGTTTTTCATCGAAAACCTAGCTTACGCATTTGATTTGTACGCTAGTCTATGCTTGGTTCTTGAGAAAAATTCCCTACGATCTAATCGTGTTTAGTCATCATTGAATGTCGGATAGAAAGTAGAGAAGAAACGAAAATGAAATGTTAAGATTAATTGTTTTGCTTTGTGAACTCGCTACATTACAATCGTATTCGGGTCAAATTCTATGAATATAGTTCTGCAATCAAAAATTGTTCGATAGAGTTGAACTTGAACGTTGACCTTTATTTTTTTCCTGTAGAAATTTCTATTTGAAAAAAAAATTTGTCTAAAATCGATCGAATTTTTTTTTCGCCTTCAAATTCCTAATGAAGAAAAAAAAACCTCATTTCAAACCTCAAAAACTTACCGAGCAATTGATCGAATGTTTCGTTTCTTGTTCTTCACAACAAAAGTTAGAGAAAGATAATTCGAGAACGATCAAAATCAGAATGGGTTAATTGTAGAAAAGAGATACGATCTAAACGATAGCAATCACAATTCATTCAATCTTCATTAGTGTTTGCAATCTATGGTAAAAATGAATCGTTGTTTCGAACAGAAGCTTTCTTTAGTTTGACTCTTTCGAAGAGCTACTGCTACAGAAGAGAAAATTAAATCCAAGCAAAAAAAAAAAAAAAAAAAGCTACATTGTTGCTATCAATATTGTTTCTAACTAACGAAATAATAGTTCTCGTTCGTTTGTGATTCTATCGAAATCAATCTATAACCGCGCAATATGCTCTTCTAATAAATCTTTTCTTCTTTCGTTTTAGTTTCGTTCCAACATTTCAATTTCATTCTCAATTTAAAGATTGAAATTCTTTCCTCTGTCTCTCTCTAACTCTCTCACCTACCTTCCTCAAATATCTTCAAAACAAACCGTCAAAATGATTGGTAGCATAATCGAATACTAGAAAGATCAATCACACTGATCAATCTTTCAATCTAGCAATCATATTCTAATCATTATCGAAAGCTAACTTTGTCCTCGATTCATTTTCGACGAATATGTAGACGAAGTGAGAGAGAAAATATTTTTTTGTTAAGAAAAATTAAAGAAAGAAAAAAAACAGTGGCTAAAATTCAAATCAAAAGCCTTTCT
>CP080487.1:628610-846110 GCA_020844145.1 Sarcoptes scabiei | reverse complement strand
AATCTTAAACAAAGATTGAGAGAGAGAGATTGACAAAAAAAAGAAAACAGCTTTCAATCAAAAGCAACTTCCTTTGCTTTCTTCTCCTTTTTGTTTCTTTTCTCGCCTCGCTGAAATGAATTCAATATGACCACAAAAGAATACCTTAGCAGTTATTGGGTAATGTCAAAACATTATGGATATCTTTTCAATTTCGATCGAGAGAGAGAGAGAGAGAAAAGAAAGAGAATAGCAATGAATGAATGAATGAATGAATGAATGAATGCATTGATTGAATTTGAATTTTTTTTTTCTCTCTCCAATTTTATTCATTTCATCGATCCTTTCTCTTCGAAAGAAATGATCGTTTTTGATCTACGCTCATAAACATTTTCATCCACACCAAGGAACAATATTGTTCACCGAAAGAAAAACAGTAAAGATTTATCTCAAATCTTTACTAAGAACGATACCGATAACCGAAGGACAAAGACAGAGAGAGAGAGAGAGAAATTATTCGATTTTTTTTTCGTTTGGTGTTTTGATCTCTATGGAACATTTACCAATTCTCTTGGTCTTCTCGAAATCACAAGAACTTCAATAATAAAGTTAAGCATAAAACACCGATAGAAAAAATTTCACCCAAACAAATAGCAATAGTTAGTATTTTTTTTTCCTTTGTCTCTAGTCTCTATTTATCTCTCTCTCTCTCTCTCTCTCTCTCTCTCTCTCTCTCTCTCTCTCTCTCTCAATCTCTCTTCTCGATCAATTCGATAAATTTGAACTAGATTTTCTATTTAGAAGTTTATGTCTGGTGTGTTTTTGGTTGCAGTTTGATTACAGTTTCCAAATCTGTCAAATGATCTGAATGAACAAACGGATCTCGTTTAGCAAACGACCAAATTCGTTCGCAGTCTTTTATTGTACTCTCTCTCTCTCTCTTCTCTCTCTTCTGTCTCTTATCCATTAACATTAGTTTTTAGAGATAAAAAGGTCGAGTACACCATCATCTTTCGAAAGCGATGAGTTAGAAAACAATAGACCTAGTACGATTGGATCGCAAAACCCAAAATAAAAATGGCTTTGATTTTTTTTTATTTTTTTTTCGCTTAATTTTCTTTTCGATCTCGAATCGCTCTCTCTCTCTCTCTGTTTGTGATTCATTCAATCATCAAATTATTGTTTGTTATTCGATTTGGAACAGTTTTCCATCTTCATCAATCGATCTTGTTCTCTCTTCTTCATTGCTTTTTCTTTTGGAACGTCTCGGAAATATTTATATTATTCTTATTAGCGTATATTATTCTTCCCTCTTTAGGTTTGTGATTCGATTCTTTTTGCAAATTTGCAAAATTGAAATAAAAATAGAGATAGAAAAAAAAATTAATTATTCGGAGAGAGTTTTGAGGTTTGAAAAAATTGAAAAACAAATTTTCTACCTAGACCACAGTATAATTAGGAAGGTCTTTTTTTTTTGTTACGAAAACATTTAGAGTAGGTCTTATTTTTGTTTCAGCAGCAGCGGCAGCATTGTAACGATCATCATCATCATCGTTATTATCTAGCAAAAAACTTATGAGACTCAAACGAAAAATAATTTGGTCTCCGATCATTATTGTTCTGGTTTGTCCGCAGCTGGAATTTTTTTTTCCATCTATGTTTTAGCTTGTACGCGTTCAAAAGGTTCGAAGGTCCTTGAGGCATTTTCACGATGTAATTGGATCGCAAGCATCGCACTGCACTCGTTTCCATCCCTTCGCTCTCTTCTCTCTCTCTCTCTCTCTCTCTCTCTCTCTCTCTGGACCAGAGTTAGCTTTTGTAGCTCTAATTGTAACAAATTTATGCAAAATTTATCAATACAATCGAGACTTCAATGTAATGATATACTACACGTTGTTCGATTACGGTAATTAGAAATTCTAGCATTATTACAATGAACCATAACAATAATTTAGTCCGTCTAGAATGGAAGAAAGAAAGAAAAAAAAACCTTACGGGTTTTTTTTCTCCTTCCCTGTTTTGTTTTTCATGATAAAATTTTCGTTACCAAATTTTCCCCACTTTCCACATCCATAGTCTCCCTGATCAAAACGAGAAATCTAATATATAATAGATTGTCATCTATTGTCCTGAATTCGCTCGATGAATTTATTTTTGAATCCAAAAAAAAAAAAATTCCCCCCCTTTTTTTGTTCGATTGTTTTCGATGAGAAAAAAAAAATAATCTAACTCTATTGACCTTCTTCTCTAAATAACCTTCTCAGCATTATGTTTCCTCCCCCCAATCGATTCCATCACAGAATTAATCTAGAATATTAATTATGGTAATAATTGTAATCATAGAAATAGCTATTGATTTATTCATTAGATTAAAAAATGAAATTCTAGATTCCTTAGTGAAACATTATTTCATTCTGTTCAAAAAGCAACAAAATAATCTATGTTTTTTTTCAAATTTAAATCCAACAAAAATTAAGGGATGGATTTGGATTTCGAGATTCGGATTGAGAATCGAATTATTTGAATTATTTGATAATTCAATCGAATGGTTTGCTTCTATCTCACTTGCTTGGTCTCTCTCTCTCTCTCTCTCTCTCTCTGAAAAACTAAACTACCATTTAAGATTTTAACATCACTCGATTCCATTAGACAAATATTTAGATTCTCTCTCTCTCTCTCTCTCTCTCTCTCTCTCTCTCTTTCTTATCTTCGATATTCAATTCATCATTGAACAATGAAAGTTTTTCTTTTCTCGTCCCCGAATTCGATGTTTTTTTTCCTCCCATTCATTCAATGTTTGTTACATATTATTATTATTATTATTATTACTATTACTATTTTTTTGCATAAAAACAATTTCAATATTTTTATTTTCTCAAAAATATAATCGTTTACAATGCGGAAATATAGCTCGTTCAATGGAATCGAGATTGATTTCAATTTCAATTCTTAAAACGATTGAATTTAATGGATTCTATCTCTCTCTCTCTCTCTCTCTCTCTCTCTCTCCCTTTTGATTCTATTCTCTGAATCTATTTTTTTGATCTTTCGATTTTTTTTTTGTTCGCTTTTCTATTTTGGTACGCTTGGTTTATAATCTCATTTCATACCGCTATCTATTAGTTTAAAGATCAACAATAAAGAAAAAAAAAAAAAAAAGAATAGCTTAGACCCAGATCTAATATACGAGAGTTTTGGGTCGTTCGTTTAAAACATTTTAATGGTTAAAGATTATGATTATTATTATTATTCATATTGTAGTTATTCATTGTTATCTTCATCCTCCTCCTCCTCCTCGTCATCATCATCATCGAAGCGAGATTGTCGTCGTCGTTTTCGTTGTCGTAGTCTTCGTCGTCATCATTCGGATTCGGTTATTATCTTTTCGATTCACTTCGCATCACATACCAGTCTTCCTTGTTTATAATTTTCTATTGATTCTAAATCTTTCTATTACTCTATTATCTTCATCTCTCTCTCTCTCTCTCTCTCTCTCTCTCTCTCTCTCTCTCTCTCTCTCTCTCTCTCTCTCTCTCTGCATTATCTTGTCTCCTATGCTAGTGTTTCGATTCGATTCATTCGACTCGATCTCTGCATAATATTTGGATCATTTATTGATGGCGAGCGAGGAAGGGCGAGTGAATCTCAATCTCTAATTTGATTCAGTTTATGTTCCATATCATTCAATGGCGATGATTTTTATCGATTAATCTTTCGTTTCTATCAAAGTCCATCTTTCGATGGATCTGAAGATTGTAGAAGCTACAAAGAGAATCAATCGGATAGCTTTGAAAATGAGGACATTTTTAAACAAAAAAAAAAAATCGAACCAAATCAGTCCATCTTTTACGATCAATTCTATCTATCTATTTATTCTAATGTTATTTTTAAATATTTAGAAAAAAAATATCCACAAACAGTTGCACGTAATCACATCTGGTCTTCAGAAGCGATTCGATTTTTTTTTTTCGTTCCGAAAATGAACTCTCCAATGCGTTCTTCTAATGAACCCAATCTTTGGTCCATAGTGTGATGATAATTTCCCGATTCGAATCGAAAGAAGTTAATCTTTTTGTTTTACTTTCACTTCACTTCAACAACAAGCTCATCATCATTTGGTAAATCTTTTTGGATAGAGATATAGACTAAATCTAGACCTAATCTCATCATTCAAACGAAGCGAATCAATCGATTTGTTTGGAGAGTTTTTTTTTGAATCCAATGTAATAAAAGCTTAAAATTTTTGATCCATCTTTTTTTTCTATCATCAATAGCATCATAGAGATTTGATTTATTCTAATTTTTTTTTGGATTTTTTCCCCCTAGTTATTTCTTGATTTCTTCTCTTGAGAAAGATCGAACAATCTCACTCTGAAAGAATGGAATCTTGTCTCTACAGCAATCTATTAATTGCAATCTACAATCTGAATTATAATCAAAATATTAATATTGAATATTAATAAACTTTCTATTCGAATAGCTAGCTCGACTTTGCTAGATAGATAACATCTGCTGTGAAAGTAATTTTTTTTCCATCAATTAGCTCTTGTTGGAATAATTTTTAGCCGTATTGATTTTGTTCCACCGTTTCATCTCGAACGAACCTGATCCTATCGGATCGATAAAGTTTGAAGCTATCAATATATTATAAAAAACAAGAGCAATTATTATTATTAGTATTGTTGATAATTTTGATCTATTTTCATGTTTAAATGTGCTAGTTTGTTTTTATTGCTCTTTTTCTTTTTGAACGAGAAAAAAAAATATTCTCATCGGAACAATTTTTATCGTTCCTGGAACGATTTCTCAATGCCTCATTTTTTCGTTCGTTCTTTTTTTTTGAATTTCGAAAATAAAGAGTTACACCGAGAGCTTTCGTTGTGACTAGATTAAACTTTCAATCTATATTCTAGAAGCACTAAATTAATGTCTAAAGTTATCAGAGATCAGAGAATCTGGAGAGCGAAATAAAACATAAAAAAAAACAAATCCAAGGCTACAAGATCCAGTGAATAAGGGATATCTTAGCAGTGGGTGTCGTGAGAAGATGGGTGTAAAGAAAACCGTTTTTTTTTCTTCTCTCACTCTCTCTCTCTCTCTCTCTCTCTCTCTCTCTGGTCTTTTTTTCTATTCTGGAATCTAAATTCCATACTTTTTTTGCTACTTTTAAAATTTCCGCTCTTTCTCGGTCTACATTTTCGCATTCTCCAACGAATGAATGGAATTAATGTCTTCGCATTCAAAATGACAGCATATTTATTACAATTTACCATTGTGAGAGTTTGTACGTTAAAAAAAAAAAAAGAGATAGAATGAAAATTTCTAATGAAATTTAAGTCGATCACGTTCCATCAACCTATTTATTTCATATTAGTTTCGATTCTTTTGTTTTTTTTCTTGTCTTTCCCCCCCCCCTTCCCTCTTATCTCACTGATTCGGGTTTTTTTTATATCAAATCTGATCTCTCTCTCTCTCTCTCTCTCTCTCTAGGTCCTCTTTCTTTTTTTTTTCGAACCAAGATTCTAGATTTATACTCAATAATACACTTTACGACATTTGGTGGAGAAAATCTTACGGACCTAGCTCGACTTTATCATCATTATTTTTTTTTTCTTTATGCCTCTTTATTTTACTTCACCATACGACAACAACAATAAGAAGAAGAAGAGGAATGAGGAAGAATTAGAGTATTTTATGAGTCCATTTAAAATTTCTTCCCTTAGCCGGATACCCTTGAGCTATGCCCTTGATTCTAGCGTTCTTGTAGCGATATTTTTTTTTTTTTTGTTTCCTCACTACCATTATTTCATTGTTTCGTATTCGAGATCCTTTTCTGTTTTATCAAGATTAGATTTGAAAAAAAATAACAAGAAACTTTGAATAGATCAGTGCATATTCTTGCGATCAAAATGTCTATGGATTGATGTTGTCGCATTCTCTTCCCCCCTTCCCATTCTCCTAATTCCTTATCTTAATGATTGTAATTAATGCTGATCACGAACCTATCTGGATCTCTATTCTCTCGTTTATTTGAAGAAAAAAAAATGAATTGTTAGTTTGGTGAGGCAGAAAGAAACATCAACAACTCTAACATTTTCGATAAAAAAAACAACAACCAAATCGATCTAATACTTTTTAGAGATTTAAGTTAAAAAAGTTAATTTCTGAGAGTCCAAAAAAGTCCTAGAGTTGGAGCCCATGTTTCTGGTTTGTTTCATCTAAAAGCTCCACTACTACAGTTTAGATTGTCTCCATCACTTCACATTCATCAATCGTAGATATCAAGAAAACGATTGATGGATTGATTTGATTCAAAATCAGTATCAGTAATCATCAAATCAGACAATCTCATTGAATATGTGAAGTGTTCTTGGAACTCAAATAAAATTCTCCACCTAATGAATTCATTGTGTAATAATTCAATTCGAAAGAGCTTCTCTTCGAATCGAAAGAATCTTAATGAATCTCTTCACTTGAGATGTTGGAATTAATATTTTTTTTTGTTCACAAACAAAACTGGATCTTATTTCATTCTGCATCTTATTTTCAATGAGACTTTCAATGAAACCTAGACTCAATCTTTCACCTTTATGTCGAGGAATTTTTTTTTTCAGAATATTTTTTTTTTCTATTTTATTTGGATTTTCTCCCCTCCCCCTCTATGATGCGAATAAATGTGAATTTAATGATTTCATTCTTAGAAGGAGAGTAAAAAAAAAACTAATCAATTCTTTGAAATTCTAAAGGAATAACACCTTTCAAACCTATTATTATTACCATAACTATCAGGTTGGATGGAAGTTTAGTTTAAGATAGCCAGGGAAGAAGAAAAATCAAGAAAAGAAATATCAATATCAATATCAAATCATTGAAATGAAACATCAGAATTGAATTTGATTGCTTTCGATTTGATAAGAAATTCAATTCGACAAGAATTTTATTTGGAGTCGCAAAAAAAAAAAGAAAAATTCTCAAATCAAATTTAGTGATTGGGATTCTTTCGAGAGAAAAAAGCTAAGGAAAGAAAGTGAGAGAGAGAGAGAGAGAGAGAGAGAGAGAGAGAGAGAGGGTCGAACTGCGAAAAGGTTTCAATTTCATTGTGTTTTGATTTTTTTTTTTTTTGATTCGATTGGTTGGACACTCACTAGACATACACAAACACTCAAACCATCACCACCTCCATAACCATCATCAAGGTCCGATCTCAATCTAATCATTTCATGAATGATGAGCTTCTCTCATCATAGATTAGCTCAAAAAAAACCAAACTAAATTTCCATTCAAGAAAATAAAAGTAAGGTAAGTAAGATTTTCTCTCTCTCTCTCTCTCTCTCTCTCTCTCTCTCTCTCTCTCTCTCTCTCTCTCTCTCTCTCTCTCTCGCCAATTCATAATTTGAAATGACATATTTCCGAAGAGTATCCATTCACCAAATCATTGATGTGTCATTGATCAACTATAATGATGATGATGATGATGGTGGTGGTGGTGATGGTGATGATTAGGTGATTGGATGTTGTTTTAGGTCGTCCAAGGTATTGACAGATAGTGAGAGAGAGAGAGAGAGAGCGATGACAACCATAAAGAAAAAGGGATAATAATTTATTTGAGAAACTCTTCCCGAATTCTCCATTTTTGTTTTCTAAATCTCTCTGTCTTTGTCGCACCTTTATCATAATCGTAAATCAGAAAAGATTCAATCTTTTTTTTTTTTGTTCGAGACTATTCAATTCGGTGCTCTTTATTCGATCCTTTCCTCTATAGCACAAAGATACTATGTAACTATTCTTAATTAACTAATTTATTAGATAATTTTTTTTCCTTGGTTTCTTTTTTTTTCTTCGAGCTTTAATGCTTGACAAAGTCTGAAGGAAAAATAAAAATAAAGACTGCAGACAACAAGAAGCTAGACTGATAATAATCGTAAATTTTGAAATTTCAACGAAAAACCAAAATTGAATTCTTTCTGCTTTCTGATTTATTTTATTTTATTTTTTGGTGAAATTTTTCCACACCACAATCCATTCGAATCTCGATTGAGTTGGACTGTCTCTCTCTCTCTTCGCCTAGATCGAGAATCTCAATCTAAAACAAACAAACCAAAACAGAGTGAAAAAAAAACAATCGACAAAACTAATCAAAAGATTTGATCTTTCGTATGTCTGTTTGTGTAAGTTGGATTTCGTGCAATGAAGATGAACAAAAAAAAAAAATCTCTTCCGCACTCTCTCTCTCTCTCTTCATTCCTTTTCTTTCGGGTTTTCTCTGCTACGGGTTTATTTTGGTGTGATTCTCTTCTAATCAATCCAGAGCAACAAGCTTCTATTCGATCAAAATTTATGATCACCATTTCTTTATTTTTCGATTCTCCAACACCGAGAGCGAACTGAGAGAGAGAGAGAGAGAGAGAGAGAGAGAGAGAGAGGGGAAGGAAGAAAGAAAGAAAGAAAGAAAGAAATAGAAAAAAAGGCACAAAAAAACTTTTGATTTAAAATCAAAATGAAACGAAAATTGTTCGATTGTGTGAAGGATTGTGCGAATGAGATGATCAATACGATGATGCTAACCATAATGATAAAGTTTTTCGAAGTTCATTCTTCGTTGTTCAAAATCTTCAATTCTTGACTCCACCTGGATTGTGTAAACAAACAAATTTTTCGAATGTATATCAAATTGGAATGTAAATAAACTAAAACTATCCTATTGGTACCTTTTATTTTGATGATGATGACGATGATGGCGAAGATGAAGAAGTTCAGTACGATAAAGATCGATAGAGATGGAGATGGATTCTTCTTTACCGATACAAAAAAAACTAGAGGAAAAGGAAACAAAAAAAAAAAAAAAACAAGTCAGCGATCTAGACAATCCTAAAGCAAACGAGAGATCGAAAGAGGCAAACGTGGGGCGTGGGGCAAAAATCTTCGTTTCGGAGCTAGGACTAGAGCTTGAAAAAAAAAAGATAATGACCAAGTTAGTTCGAAACACCTAACCTAAACCTAAAGGCAAAGAATCTCGATCGAATTGGAATGAATGATTGTTTGGTTTGTGAGATTTTTCTCTCTCTCTCTCTCTCTCTCAATAACGCTCTCGATATGGTTTCTACGAATACTATTTCTTTCGGTCTCGTTTCCTGTTCTGTTTCGAGAATCAAAAACAAACAAACAAACAAACACACAAAATGAAAGAAAGAAAAACGAATAGAGAAACAGACAAACAAACAAACAAAACACTAAAAATCAATCGAGAGTTTTTGATGAAAAATTTAATGATTTGATATAATGATGTGATTAGATCATCAGAATTCAAATTCTCATAGCTTTGATGGCAATCACTCTCTCTGTCTCTCTCTCTCTCTCTCTCTCTCTCTCTCTCTCTCTCTCTCTCTCTCTCTTTAGGTCTCATCTAAGATGAGAGCAATCAACTCAAAAAAAAAAAAAGATACTTGAAATAGATTTCTCATTTTTTTTTTTTTTGGATTCTCATTTTCGATATTTTTTTTTTTTTTTTTTTTTGATTAAGTTCTCCAACAACTTCATTGAGTTGTTCAATATTGAGAATGGTTACACACAAAAACGATGAGGATAGATTTCTTCACCATTCTCAAGATGATGATGATGATGATTGTGGTGGTGTGAATTTAATAGTTTTGATGATGATGATGATGATGATTTATAAGCAACAAACACGCTACAAAGCATTACAATCTCAGATTCGGTACACTTCTGGATTGTTTGTGAATGAGAGAGAGAGAGAGAGAGAGAGAGAGAGAGAGATGATTTTTGAGATTTTTTTTTCATTCGATTCTAATCGCACACTATCGTAATAATAATAATAATAACAATAGA
Source organism: Sarcoptes scabiei (assembly GCA_020844145.1). Taxonomy (NCBI): domain Eukaryota; kingdom Metazoa; phylum Arthropoda; class Arachnida; order Sarcoptiformes; family Sarcoptidae; genus Sarcoptes; species Sarcoptes scabiei. The sequence continues at coordinate 836,285 of CP080487.1, read as the reverse complement.
TCAACGAGTTTTTTTTCTGATGTCCAATTATTTATTGCCTATTTCGTTTCGAGATCGAGGTTCTTTCTTTCTCTCTCTCTCTCTCTCTTGCGATGATATCTTTAGATTGGATCCAAAGGATTGAAAGTAGTTTTTCTTTAGTTTTCGAACAACAATTCATTTTCTCAGTGAATTATTTGTTTGTGAGGCCAATTGTTGATGTTGTCGAAAGTTGAGAGTGATGGTGGTGGTGATGGTGCTGATGAAGACATAGACTAATAAATATTATCTTTGCTTAACGAATCTCGATGAAAATTTTTGATATGAATCGAGCCCGAAAGAGATCGAGAAAAATGTCCGAATGTTCGTTTTTATTTCCTCTTTAAATTTTTTGATCGCCATCAAAAATCTCATGTCATTCCATCACCATAGATTGGAGATTGAAGATTTGGAGAAAAAAAAAACAAAATTAAATTAATCTTCAAGTTTTGTTTTCGATACGATTTGGAATCTTTTTTTTTTTGTTTTTCTTTTGATTCGTTTCGAATTTCCAATTTTTTTCTGATAATCATCAGCTACCATCAAAATTTTTCATCGAGTAATAATAATAATAATAGTGCATGCAACAAATGCAATAATGATATTGGGGAAAAACTTCGAAGTTCTCTCTCTCTCTCTCTCTCTCTCTCTCTACTATCTTCGAGTCTTCTAAATGAAGTTAGTTTGTTTAGATTCGAGCATAAATTATCATCCTCCTCATCCTAATTCTCATCAACATCATCATCATCATATCTTAGATGATAATCTCGATCTAAGCATTCGATTTTGTTCGATGTGATTGCAAACCTAACCTAACCTAACGCCAGAGAGAGAGAGAGAGAGAGAGAGAGAGAGAACATCGCATTCAATCTAGATTAATGATTTTAGCATTTAGAAACGAAAGAAGAAGTAAGAAAAAAAAATTCGCAATCTAAAAATAAATCATCTAGGACCGAAGAAAGTTTTCTTCTGGAATTTTTTTGTTTTGATTTTTTTCTCCCTACCAATTCGCCCTCTCCGTTCCTCCAGGAAATCACTAAAACTATCGCAAAAAAAAGAAACCCAAACTTTAGATTCTCTGTTTGCTTTCTATCTCTATCGAAAAAGGTAAAGGATAAATTTCTTTACTATCCTTTTCTGCTTCGATTCCAATCTTTGGAGATTCGTTCTTCAAATTTGTGCACCTAACTCTCTCTCTCTCTCTCTAATTTTTGGTGCGAGAGTTGTTTCATTTCATTCGCTTTACTAGTTACTTGCTTTTCTTTTGGATTATTCTAACCAATGGCTTTGCGAGGATAATTTTTCAGAGATTTGTTAATCAATTTCGTCTTTTTTTTTTTCTTCTTCTCCTTCTGATCGTCAACAATCGTGATTATCGAACAAGGATGAAACGAAGATTTTGCCCGCAGATCGAATGAATCTGTGATGTATGACAGCTACCGGATTTATTTATTTTTTTATTTATTTATTTTTTGTTATTTTTCGTAGCTTTTTCATTTGTCATTAGCTTCCCTGTTGGAAGCTTAAAGCCTCTCCTTTAGCTCCTTTTTTTTCATTCGATTTTTCTTCTTTTTTTTTTCCTTTTCTTTATTCCTTTCTTTTCGAGTATGCTGCTAATGAGAGTTTTATGGGTCTTCTTTATACCTCTGTCGATCTCATTCAAATTTGATTCGATTCGAGGTTTTAGTTTTGAATTATAACTCAATCGGAGACTCAATCAACAGAGAATCTGTTTTTTTTTTCATTGCTTTTGAAATCAAAATTAACACAAATAAATAAAAATACGTCCAAAAACAAATAAAAATTATATTTTGAAACTAATTTGGTTTCCTATTCATTTCTTCTCATTTCCCAAATCAGACTACAATAAATTTGTACCATCGAACCCAAATAACATCGTATTGGTAATGATATTCCCATTGGACAGTTTAGAGGTGATTTCGTTTCACATTAATTGTAGATGTAGATGTAGATGTAGAATAGCTGTTGTAAAAATAAAAAAGAGAAACAACAACAGCAACAACAACAATAACAAATTCTATCAAATGAATGGATTGGAATCGATTCACAATTTCCTAAAGCTAATTTTGTTTCTCGAAAAAGAATTCTATTTAATACCGTAGTTTTTAATCAAAGATCAAATTAAAGATTTGATTTCTATCCCCTAGATTCCACACTATAGTTTTTAAGATCGAAATCCTTAGATCTTTTTCCACCATAAACCGTGAATCCCATAACGATAGAATTATTATGATTCCCTTGATATGATTTCTATGATTTGGATCTCTCTCTCTCTCTCTCTCTCTCTCTCTCTCTCTCTCTCTCTCTCTCTCGCTTTATACCTCGATCCTGGAACGAATTCAATTTTTTTTTTTGGCATTCGCTTCATTGATGTTTGAGAAAAAACTTATCGATAAAGCGATCGTAAACTAAATCTGAAATGGTTTACAATTTTCAAACGCAATATGAATGTGCGATAGAAAACCTTTTAGGAATTTTTTTTTTGTTTTTTTTGATGAGCCTAAATGTTTTCGATTTTGTTTCGTAGTGATCAAATTTTCGCGGTGACAAATCTAACCAAAAATCTCCGCAATAAATTGTTGGATTTTTTTTCCATTTTGTTTTTTGTTTCCTTCTACTCTGTTGTTTTCAATCTCTCATCTCTATCGTAGCGATGTGATAGATCTCTTGGAAATTGTAATTTTCATCTTTGAGAAGAATAGTTTGCATTTTTTTTTTTTCTTCACTCTTTCTTTTCCAATCGTTCTCTCTCTCTCTCTCTCTATAATCGCTTTCGGATCGAAAGATTTTGGATTCACATCACTGATTTTGATTGTTTTATTACAATTCGATTCTTAGTAGTCGGAAACCTCTTCAACTTCTCTCATCAACTGCTTAAACGAATCTTTTCACTTAGCTCTTTTTTTTCTCTATCAAAAAAAAAAAAAAAAAAAATTTAGCATTAAATTAGAATTGAATGAGAATAAGAATGATGATGATTATGATCGTTTTTTTTTTTCTCTTCTCATCGATCCAAAATGAGATTCAAAATGAGAGAATTATGATTAATAAATTCCATTGTTCGAATTCATTTCCATTCAAATGAATTTGCATCGAATTTTGTTTTTTTTTTTTTCGTTCACTTTCGTAATTTTAGTTGCTTGGATTCGAAATAAGTGAACGAAGAAGAAAAAAAGAAAAAAAAAACGATTCATTCCCAAGCGAAATTTTTTTCGTTCTTCGAGATCGCGTAAAGAAATTGACTGGGACTGGAAATTATGCGCCCCCCCCCCAAAAAAAAGGATTGAATGATTCGCATTCGAAAATAATAATAAGTTTTGATAGTTTTATTTTGATTAGAAATTCAAATGCTTTACATTAATATCTTCTTTTCGATTCATTTCGATTCATTCTCAATCGAAATTAGTTCAAAATTAATCTAATTAATTAATTCTAATTTTAATGAATTTTATCAAACTAATCCGTTTTTGGTAACGCTTGGTCCGATTTGAATTTTTGGATCTTTCCGTGATCGAACAAAGTGTTTTGATTTAGATTTTTTTTTTCTTTCGTTCGTTTCTTCTCTATTTTTTTCCGTTTTTTTTTTTTTTTGAATTTCTTTGCTGATTGTTTGTTCGGTGATTGTTTTCAGCGCTAGTTTTATTTTTTTTATTTTTATTTTTTTTTTTTTTTGATGTTTTTGTTCCGTTTGAATTTAATTTTCGATTCTTTTTTTTTCTCTCCTCTCTCTCTCCTCTACGATCAATTAAATTTTAGCGCTATTAATTTTTTCTTTTTTTTACTCCAAGTTCTCATCATCTATCTCAAACACACCCACCCACACCCCACACACAACTTTATCATCATTTTATCGTATTGGTCCACACTAATCTTTGCATTCATTTTTCAATCGCAACAATCTTTACATCTTTAGATCCCATTTATTTGGATCGCTTTTTGATCTCTCTAAAATCAAAAGAATCGTTTATGGAATGATTCTTTTTTTGTTCTTATCAATCGAACCATTACAGGACCGAAAAATTCTAAGGGCTGCGATTTCAAAAAAAAAAAAAAAGAACTCGGAACGACAAAATGATTGAGAATTATGGACTTTTCGTTTCGCTTTCAAAATGTTCTTCTCTCTCTCTCTCTCTCTCTCTCTCTCTCTCTCTCTCTCTCTCTCTCTCTCTCTCTCTTGCTAGATTGGCACATAACAAACATGACAAACAAACAGACAAACAAACAGCATCATTTAATCACAATAACAATCATAATCATTTTGGACAAAGAAAGAAAAATGATGGACCGAAGAGAAAGAGAGAGAGAAAATTTCATTTTTCTTGTTTGAAAATGGTTATGATTCATAATGAAAACATCATCGAGTCACCGAAAATAATCCAAGAGAGAGAGAGAGAGAGAGAGAGAGATCTTTTCATCCGAAACAAAATAGAAACAGAATAGAATCTCTCTCAAATCAATGAGTGAGAGTATTCAATGCTGGTACTAGGTCCATTTTTTATGTTCACCAAAAATATTCCAATTCTTGCAATAATTTCAACGATCTTGAGACGATCAACGATAAACGATGACAATTATGACAATAGTTACACCAATTTATTATTTTGATTTTGAACATTTTTTTTTTGATTTCAACTAGTTTCATCCAATTGCGAAACTTTTTCCTAGGATCCAGAATCACAATTATTAATCTATTAATTTCTGATTTTTGATAGTTTCGAATAGATTGAATGATTTTTCGTGGAAATATTTGAATGTCAAAAGCTTTTAATAATTGAGTACGGACTGTTTCGATTGAAGATTTCGTCCCCGATAACTCTGATGAATTGCATTCCAATCGATTGGATCCGATGGTATTCTGGATTGAAGATCGATTGCATTCTCTCTCTCTCTCTCTCTCTCACTCACTCACTTTCTAGCTGAATTTCTTAAGTTCCGAACACTAACTAATGTCTTCAAAAACATTATTGGTCGAGGTTGTGATCGAGGGGAGAGAACAACAAGAACAATTTTATCGTTCTCGAAACTCGAAAAACAAAAACAACGAGAATTAAAAAAAAACAACAACGAATTCTCTTCTCAGTGTCTTTAATCGATCGATACAAACAATTTCGACCATTATTGAATTATCTTCGTTCCTTCTGTTTCTCTGATTTTCTTCTATTTCGGCTACTAATTCTAAAACACACCGGGTGGTTAAGGTCAAAGAAAGAAATAAAGAAAGAGAGAGAGAGAGAGAGAGAGAGAGAGAGAAAGAAATAATGACAACAAATAGCCTTAGGCGATCTTCGATCATCATCAAATTATTTCTAGCCAGAATTCTCGTTTGCTAAATAAATTAATCGAATCTAAAAATGAAGAGAGAGAGAGAGAGAGAGAGAGAGAGAGAGAGAGAGAGAGAGAGAGAGAGAGAGAGAGAGAGAGAGAGAAAGGAAAAGAGAATTTCGCGCATCAAATTCTTAATATAATTTATTATTTCACTAGAATCTCTTATTCAAACATCAACAACATTTTTTCACACAAATATCTCAAGTGTTCTAGTTTTTTTTTTTGAAAAAAAAAATTCATTTAGCGATCGATAGTTTCTTCGAAAAAAAAGTTCGAACAATTTAAACTTTCAAACAGAATGGTTCATCGAAAATTGATTTATTTCTATTTGATTGAATAATAAAGTTTACTCATCGAATAGAATATTTGATGAAATTTATTGAATGGTGATCGATTACATGATTGACGAAATTTTTGATCACAATCCGCCCATCCTAATCCTCGTAGTATCGATCCAAAATTAGTATCTCTTACATTCAATCGTTCCATAGCTAAACGAATGTAGGCAGCAAAATGTGGCCAATAGCTATGAATGTATTGACCAATCTCACACATAGCTCTCGATTTGCATGGCTCCTCTTTGATGTCCAACAATCGAAACGAGTGTTCCGGAACCATACGGACAGAATTAGAAATGAATTCATAATCGATACTGTTCAATGAATCTAGATCAATGAAAGAGATCTTTGCGTTCGATTCAATCTGTCCCGGTACAATCAACGAACTAAGGTAGATCAACATTGAAACAAGATACGAGAGAGATTTTACCGCACCATAGATAATGATACTTGGTATGAAAGTGACTGGATCATTCACTGGAATCCCATTCTCAGAGGCCAATTTCGATGCTGTACGAAAAAAATCATTCGTTTGAGTCGAAAGTCTCGAGATCATATTCAACATTTCGATTGCTGAGTTCAATGTGATCGCTAGCTGCATTGGATCAGAATTCGTTTCTGATGACGAATATGGTGGAGGTGGTGATGATGATGATGGAAGCCTATCTGTAGCGTTCGTTGCCGACGATAGATTTAGCCGATTTTCGGGAACGTTTTCGGCGCCAATGATCCAGAATGCAAGGAATAGATTGAAGAGAATCACAGATTTCATTTGGTAAGAATTCATTTTGATTTGTTTGTATTTTTTTTTTCGTTTCTCTATGAAACGATCTATGAGCGAAATGTCATCGAGACCATAGCATTGGACTTGTTTAAATACCCTCTGGTTTGTATATCGAATTGGACACTCCTTCCCTCTCAACCTTTCAATCGGATTCGTATATCTTAGCGTTGGTAGTCCATTAGCTGAATTGAGAATGTAATAAATCAATAACAAAGGTGACAGGTGGAATCTATGACAATCGTTGTGGACCAAGGACTTGTCGTAGATATGACTTTAGGTTTTTCATATTCGATTCGCATTTCGAATCCTTTGATTGTCGATAAGTTTGCATTCTTTCGATAAGTTCTCTGTCTTTCAAAATCAATTAACAAATTGAAACTGAAATCGAGAGTAGAGGAATCGAATTGAATCCATTAAGAAAGTCTCTTAGAAATACTTTGAAACAATTCTTCTATCCCTCTCTTTCCCCTCTCTGTCTACCTAGAAGAGAGAGAGAGAGAGAGAGAGAGAGAGAGAGAGAGAGAGAGAGAGAGAGAGAGAGAGAGAGAGAGAGAGAGAGAGAGAGAGAGAGAGAGAGAGATTAAATTTAAAATTTTGATAAAAATCAACGTTTCGTTTCGTATCGCAATGATCAATTCGTTTATTTATTCGCCATAGTGAACGGTGACAAGATTTTTTTTGTTTCGCTTCGAGCTATTCTCAAACAAAACCCTTATAAATTCATAGCTTCTCGGTGAAAAGAGAGAGAGAGAGAGAGAGAGAGAGAGAGACAAAGAACCACAAAATCATTAGAATACCAATATTTTATGCCAATCAGATACGATGAAAAAATTGGTAGCAGCCAAAGGATAAAGACAAAAAAAAAAAGTTAAGAGCTTTTCTTCTCCCCCCTCTTCTTATTTGTCTTTCATCTTATTTTTTTTTTCGAGCCAAAAAATCAAAATCAATCAATGAGAGATACACCGAATAAGAAAAGAATCTTCTTCATTGATTTTCAATCTTCTTTGTTAACTGTCTCTCTCTCTCTCTCTCTCTCACTCACTCTTTTGTTCAATGATTTATTACTGTGAAGATTTTAGGATTTTGTTTTGTTCGTTTTCGTATTTCGAATTCCAACACAACAAACACATAGATTTATTCAATTCAATCAATTTTCGATAAGATTATTTTACTAAGCGTAGACAATTTTTAGAATTCTCACTCAAACAAAATCATAATGATGAATCACTTGAATTTTTGATTGTAAAAAAATCGACGAAAAGATTCTAAATCTATTGAGTACTATTTTCAATTTAAAAATATCAAAAAAAAAAAAAGCTTTTCAATCTGTTCAGATAGAGAAAGATTAATTGTCAAACGTTCGAATACCATAGGGTCTCTCTTTCTGCGCAAGAATCCCAAATTGTTTTTTGGGAATCGTTGCGAATATCTTACATTACTAATTGTTAGGATCAGATTCAAATTAGCAGACGAAATCTAGAAAAGGAAAGAAAATATTGTTTTAATTATCATCACATCACATTCATTGATCAAATGATACAATAGATTTCGATGATAGCACCGTTTAATTCGGTCTCGTGTGGTTCGAATCCAACCGGTAAACTTTGCTAGATAGTTTGTTTTTGTTTGGTTCGGGGTTTATTTGGGTTTATTTCACATCCACTATCACCTGGATTCACTATGGTAACCGTAATCAGGAATTCGAGATGTTTTTGTTTTGGTTCTGAATTGAATCAAAACAAATCAATCATTGAAGGATTGCAATGAATTTCGAACGATTTAGTTATTTTTTTTTTTTATGAATCCAGTAATAATTTTGTTCGATGAACAATTCGAATGATTTCGATTCTCAACTCGAAACGAAACCCCTTGATGACTGTTATGATAATCCAATCGAATACGAAGGTTTTGAAATTGATTCAATTTTTATTTTTTATGTCGATAATATTTTTTTGTTTTTTCGTTTCAATGATGCGATCATAAAACAATATCTCATCGAAATATTGATCGAATGATTTTAGATGTAATCTTCTATGCTAAATTGATTGGTATCGATCCAATTTCGGAACCAGAATTATTGTGGATAGCTAACGTAGGACTATTAAGTTCATTGCCATCTGGCTGGATCGCAGTGTTTGTTTAAAATCTATATTTGTATAGAGAGAGAGAAAAAAAAGTAAATTCTTTAATAATTTTCTAACAACAGTGAAGATCGAAAAGGTCGACTCTATTATTACGATCGAAAAACGAACCAATCGAGTTGGGAACATCCGAAAGATTTTTATTACCGAAAATTAGTGAAACGTTATCGACAATCATATTCTAGATTATCTTCTGGTTCGATCGGTACGATCTCTTCACAACAATCATGGTTCGATTGTGATTGTGGCCGAAACAATCTTGAAACAAACAATAGCGAAACAAGCCCGATCAATATCATGAGTGAATTTGGTAATTTAAGCTCCCTATCGAATCTATATTTTTTAGATGATGAAGATGATGATGTTGAGAAGAGAGAGAAGAAAAACTCTAATCAAATAACAATCGAGAAGAATTTGAAAAAATTTATGAATATCGAAAATGATCGGTTATTTGCGAAACAATCCACTGTTACCAAAATTGATGGAAAAGAATCGAATCGATTGATTCCGATAGCTGATAGCAAACAAAACAACAACAATCAATCGAACACATTCGATCATTCGATTCGTTTGTTTGGTCAACAAGAGCGAAAAAAATGGCCCCATCAATTAGCTCCAATTGTGAGAGATGTAACGACGACAACATCAACATCAATGATACGATCGGATAGTGTTACGATACCATCTGTATTGTCCATCGAGAATGGTAAGATAAGATTACGAAAAGATCAAGAGATTCATTCAAACGATTCGTTCGATACATTTGTGTTTTTTTTGTCCTGTTGCTCAATGCAAAATTTGATATCGAACAAAAAAAAAAAATCCTTACTTAGTGGTTAGGTTTGATCAATCAAAAGATTTTGATCGATGATCAGAGAAACAAGTTACGCTTGACCTAGAGCACTAATTTGTACCTAAGAAAATGAAAGAAAACAGCTCCAATGACAATTAGGTTTCGAAGTGAAATGAAAGCCAAGGTCAGTGAAGAAGAAATTTTCCTCTCAAAATTCACCGATATAGGTTTAGATGCTAAAGATCCAATCTAATCTAATACATTTGGTCCGAATGATTAAACAATCGTGGAGACGAAATTGAAATTTTAAGATTTTTTTTTATCAAAAAAAAGTTTTGGATTTGTAGATTTAAATTCGATCATCGATCATTTCAATCGGTTATTCGATTATTAATTATTCCAATCAAATCGATGATCGATTTGTATTCCATTCAGAATTCATTTCTAAAGAATTGATTGAATCGATTTTGATAACTTATTTTTTTTTCGATTCTCATCCAAACGGAAAGAACTGATTGATTAGCAATTTAATTTCGATTCTTGATTTCGAGAGTGAAACAAAGAAAACCAAAAAAAAAGGGCCAGATATCGAACAAAATATCAAAACAGATTGAATAGATTGATTGAGGTTAGAAATCGAAACTCTCTACACCGAAGACAAACAATCTTCAAGCGAGAAGGGTAAACATTGAAGAAATTCGAAATGAAATGATTGATTATTATTCGAATGATTTGATTCTTTTTTTTTATATTTTGCGAACTCTGATCGGAATATGAAATCAAGGTGTAGGGCAATTTTTTTTTCTCTTCCAAGCAAAACGAAACAACTCCTATTTTTTTTTCGTATTCAAGTCCTACTCTAGTTCTCGATTCTAATGTTATTTTTTCTTTTTTTTTTGATTCAATGATTTTTTAGATCAAAAACACCGCAATGATTCGATAGAATCAATCGAGTTTGACATCGAAAATGATAATGAAATAGTCGAAGAAGTTGAAACCGATACCGAGATGAATGAAATCATCGAGATCGTTGAAGAAGAATCAGAAGAGAAGAGAGACAAACTTGATGATGGTGATGGTGATGGTGATGGTGATGATGGTAGTGGAGATGAAGATGAAGATGATGATGATGATCGATCTCAAAGTCGAAAACGAATCGATCAATTTTCCAGAAACGAATCTTCTTCTCTAGATCAAGATCAAGATAAGAAGACGATGAAGACAGATGAAAAAATTCATCCAGAAGATGAAGATGAAGATGAATCGTTTTCGAATCAAAATGGTATGAAAAAAAATTAGCGACGAATTTGTTTCAATTCTTGCTACTTGTATCTCTCTCTCTCTCTCTCTCTCTCTCTCTCTCTCTCTCTCTCTCGAAGCCATCCCTATTACATAGAATTTGGTCCTATTCAAAATGAAATTCTTTCAAACCATTGTTCGATACTTTGATCCGTTGTAGACCATCCGAATCTCGTTAGTGTTCGAAAATAACATAGCTTCTCTTCTCGTTATGATCTTAATTGATTGATCGTAAATTAGAAGAAAGCGTCAATTATTTCACTGCTTTTCTGTTTTTAGTTACTTGAGAAGAGAGAAATGAATTTTAGAAACTTTGCTCATTAATTTGATCTCAACCAATATAGAGATGAGTACCAGACAAGTGCAAACGATTGGATCGTTTCAAGAATCTAGTTCTCATTATCGAACATAATTTAATGATATAGTTAGGATCGTATTTCGAATTGAGAGATGTTTGTTTTATGAAAAATACCTTTTTTCAATCAATGATTTGATTGTGTTTGCAATCAAATTCATTCGATTCCATATTTTAAAATCTAAATCGAATGAATTCGAAATCTGATGATGGTACCCGTTTAGCTTTAGTTCCAATTTTCGAATCAAGATTCTTATTCTTATGACATTTTTTCAGAATAATCGAGACCTAAACTTTGATATCTGAAGATTAGTTCACTTTTAATGTTCTATTGGGAAAATTTATTCATTTCTATTGCTCTCGATTCGTTTCGTAAAGATGCTGGTCGGATTTCTTCAAACAAAATCAACCATTTCGATGATGAGAATTATGATGATGACGATAGTGATGCTCTAATACACAGTGATCTGATGGCAAATTTGATTATGGAGGATTTATTCAATACAGATCAAAGCAATGATGATGGTGGTGAGAAGGAAGGAATCAAAACTGCATCCGTTCAATCAAATTTGAATCGAAACCATAAGAAACTTTCGATGGTCATCGAAGAAAATGAGTCCGACTACGACAGTGGTGATGATGATGATGATGATGATGAAAAGCTAAAAGAATCGAGCGAAACAAGTGAATCGAGAACCTTGTCAAGGGAGGAACCAAATGGTTAGTTTAGGTTTTTGTCGAACAAAATGATCGAATTCAATTTTGAGCTGAACAAAAATGCTACAATGAGAATTTTTTGTCTTTTTTTTTGCTGTTACTCCAATTTTTTTTATAACAAAATTATAAATTACGATTATTAATCCTAATTATCACCTCGTATCACACCGTGCATTGAAGTTAGTCAAATTTCCAAGTTTTGGTTTACCAAATTCTTCGAAACGGAACATAGACCACTTTGAGATGGCTAGTTTTAGGATTGAAAATTTACATTAGGCGGAGAAGGAGGGAAAATTTTAATACTTTTTTTTTCGGCTAAATCGAGTGTTGAGAGAGAGAGAGAGAGAGAGAGAGAGAGAGAGAGAGAGAGAGAGAGAGAGAGAGAGAAAAGTGTAATAATTTTAGTCCATTTATTCGGATACCTTATAGAATTTCTGAAAATATAGAAAAAAAAATAGTCTAATTTCTCTCTGTTCTATTTCATATTGAATATTCGGAAAGCAACATCAAACATTGAAAATCGAATGAGCCAAATGGGACCCATCATCATCAATGATAGCGATGATAATGATGATGATGATGGTAGTAAGAATAATAATAATAATAATAATAATAATCTAGATAATGAAAAAGAGAAAGTTGAAAGAGAATCGATAGAAATCAAAGAGATGCAAATGGATCCCGAAAAGATCGATGATGATGAAGATGAGGATAAGGATGGTGAGAGGGAAAGCGATACCGAAGAGATTTTAATTGAATCTAAATCGAAACAAAAACTACGACAACGACAAATTAATGAACACAATCAATCATTGAATGTTGATGATGATGATGGTGGTGATGGAATCAAATCATTCGAACGATCTGAAACGTTTCGTCCTACAAAATCATCATCAACATCATCGTCGTCGTCGTCGTCGTCTTCAAGTGCTGCTGATCGGTTCGAAAATGATGAAATAAATCTCAATGGTTAGAATTGTCTTCGATATTATTAATAATTCGAATGATAGCGTAATGAATTAATTATTTGTAGAAAGATTTCTCGAAACGAATGATAAATCGTATGCGGATGAAAGATTTGATTCGGATTTAAACGAAAGCCCTTTTACAGCGAACCAAAACGATTCGATGCTAAACGATCAAGAAGATCAAGTGCTAAATGATCATCATCGTCATCATCTTAATAATATCGATCTAGAAGAATTTCAAAACAAATTCAATTCTTACAGTGCGGAGATGCGAGAAAGAATCGCTAGTTTACGACAAGAGCTTTTGAACGAAATGGATGAGAGAGATAAATCATCGAAAAAGCAAACGAACAAGAAGCTACGATCAATGGATGAACGTATCGATCAATTCTCGATAAAAAATCGAGATAATTTTCAATTATTATCGAACAAAATTGATTCGCTCAATTTGTCATTGGATCGGATCGAAACCGAAAGGATTAATGATCGAAATGAAATGGAAGAAAATCGAATGGATTTCGAGCGAAAAATTTCTACACAAATCATTGAAAAAAAGTATGGCGAAAAAAGCGAAAAAAAAAGAAATGAAAATTTTTCAAAGATCTTAGATTCTATCAAATAATTTTGTGAATTGAATTCTTTTTTCATACGTAATCTTTATAGAATGAATCAAATGCTTAAAGATCAGAACGAAATGTTCGATAAAAAATTGTCGAGAATGAAGAAATCTATCGAAGAGACGGTATCGAAGAAACGATTGAAAGAGAACGAACAAGAACGGATAGATATCGAAGTGATTGAAAAATTGAACCAATCCATTCAGAAGGAATTATCATTGTCAACAATGGAATTGATGAAATCAATCAACCAACGAGAACGAGAGCGAACAAACGAAACGATCGGATTCGTACGCGAAGAATTTCATAACAAAATCGATAAGATTCGAGAGCTATGTGATCTCAATCGAATCGCATTGGATAGAATGAAAATTTTCATCGAGAATGAGAAAAAATTTTCATCGGAAAATTTTAAACGAATCGATTCGACAATCATTCAATTAGAAACAAAATCATCGAAATCATTAAAATTTCGAACTGATAATAATAATAATAATAATAATAATAATAATAGTGTTGAAAGTGGTGATGTCGTTGATCATTACATCGATCATCGATCCAATGGAAATCAATCGAGTGTGAATGATTTCGATCCGATCAAAAGCTTCCGTAAATGCTTTGATAGATTCGAGAATGTTCAATCAGATCGATTATTAGATCAGAAATTGAATCGTATCGATTCAGAGAAGATTAGATTGTTGAGAAATGAAATTTTCGATCCGATAGACCGAGAAGTGAAACACCGATCGAATCAAAAAAATCGAAAAGGTATTAAATGTTTTCTTTTCTCTCTCTCTCTCTCTCTTAATGAATTAATTTTATTGCCTCTAATTTTTTTCATTTCGCTACGGTGTCATCGCTATCGGTTTTCGGATTTTCGGTTGAAAAACGAAAATCGAATTGAAGAAGAAGAAGAAGAAGAGAATACTAATGGAGAATCCAAATCGGCCATCGGTCAATCGAATGCTAATATCTTCGAAATGAATCAAACCGATAGTATTAAATATGATTAGGAGATTTGAAGAGAGTATAATTTGGAATTTTTTTTTCTCATTCTCAATAAGATCAAATCTCAGCAAATGATCATCAAGATTCAAAGTCTTCATCAAACAGAAAGATCATTTTGCATAATGATCATCAAGAATGTAATGATGGAAGGAATCGAAAACGATCCGATTTCGTAAGCAAAAAAGCTAATTCTGCTTCTAATGCTGATGATGATGAGAATGAAATCAAAACTTTCATCAAAGATAATTCTTATGTTAATAATGATGATGATGTCAATGATCTAGCATTATCACTATCGTCATCATCATCATCATCATCATTAAACCATAAGCATCGAAAACGAATGAATGTGATCGAAGATCGAAATGATTTGGTTCGAAGTGATCAATTCGAATCGATTCTAGTGAAACAATTTAATAATCTACAGAAATTATTCACTGAATACTTCAATGAAAGAAGAAAAGAGAATGGAAATAGAAAATCATTGAAGAGCTTTAGAACGAAACAATTTGAATCTAATTATCAGCGAAATAAATATTTGGTTAGTAAAAAAAATCGAAAAAAAGATTATCATATCAGCAAGAATAAGAATCATTTCAGATTGATGTTACGAAATATTTCGAAATCGAATGAAAATTTTTATCAAAAAAATTCTGATCAAAAAATTTCATCACCACCATTATTATCATCATCGTACACCACCACCAACACTAACACCACCATCAAGAATAATCATCGAGAGTGTTTCGAAACAAACACAAACTCTAGATCAATGTAAGTTTATTTTTGTGTCAAAAATTTCTTACTCAAATGATCATTGAACATTGATTTGATAGTTTGTCATCGAGATCGAAATCCAATTTGAATCGAAATGATAGTGATAATTATGATGGTGATGACGATCATGGTGATGATGATGATGATGGTGATGCGGAGGATTCAGATGAGGAGAGAAATTCTATCTCAAATCAATCTATCAGTGATTGTGGAAGAAATAATTTATTACATCGTAAATCTTATTCGTATGGAAACCTATCATCACTAGAAATCAACAACAATGATTACAAAGATGAAGATCTCTTTGATTTTGATCGATTTTTCAATACAATCAATCGAAATTATCGAGAAAATCGTAACGCTAATGATCGGGTACGAAAAGTATCAAAACATCAATCTGATGCATTGATTTCGATGATCAAACAAACAACAAATCAATTGAGAAAAGAATTGAATAATTTGGATCTGTTGGGAACTTACCATCGTTGGAATTCTCGATCGAATACGATTACAATACAACAAACACAATCGATACGATTCAATGATGGTGATGAGATTGATGGTGAGGATCGAATCAAGATCGAAAAAAATCAAGCCAATAATAACGAAGAGAAGAATGGATGTGTTATCGATAGCACATCAACACAATCAAACGAAATTGATCGAATCGAATCAAAAAATCTTCACTCATTCAATAATCATAGTGATAATAATCATACAGGTAATCAATCGATAATTTTGAATTCGGCTATTGATTAAAATATTCCATATCATTTCGCTTAGATCTAGCTAATCCTATTCCAGAGGCTTTCAATGTTTCTAAGAGATTATTCAACGATTCTCATCATCATCTTGGATGGAATCTACAGCAGCAGCAGCAGCAACGGCAGCAACACCAAAGACAGCAATCAGAAGATCAATTGTTAATGTTACGTTTGAAAATGATTCGAGAATCGGTCAACGATCGATTGGCAAAGATAACCTCATCAATAGAACGACAAAAGATTACAAGAATTTGAAACAAAATGCCACCGTTGCAAAAAAAATCGAATGATTTAGACTTAATCTGAGATTTTTTTTTTTAAACGAACAAAATTAATCGATTAAAATCTTTGTCTTTCAATCTGTTGCGAATTGAATCTAGCCAAATTTTATTCTTAGGCTTTTTTTTCTCAAATGATTTATTCTAAACGTTCGTATTTTATTTTTTCTTCTTGAATGAGCTCAGCTAAAATTAATTAAAATTCTTTGATCTTTTGATAGGATTGAAGGAAGAAATTCAGAACAAATTCAATTCTTCAAAGTTTTAGATATTCGACAGAGATGGATTAGAAGATTCATTCGATTGAAAAAATGTAAATTAGTTAAAGAATTCTTACAAGAATAGAATTTACTCTTAATTATCTGGAACATAGCAAAAAAAAAAGTGAACAAATTAGTAGCACAAATCATTTGAGTAATTTAACTTCGATCGACTTTAAACATCGGTCCGTGACCTGGAACGATAAAATCCGCTTCGGAAAGAATATACTGACGATTGATGCGTTGTTGATTAGAATCGAAAGAACCGGCATCGATCCAAATTCGCTCATCCTTAAGATCGTTTTTCGATTCGAATAGATCGCCTACGATCGCAACCGTACCTAATCGATCAACGTTGCGACAAATAATCGAAACATCATTATGAGTGTGACCTGGTGTCGAGATCAAATCAACATCTTTCGCTAACGTAAGATGTTTGTTTGATCCAAAAATATCGAACTCAAAACAATCTCCGAAACAACGTTGATCGCTAATGATTTGTGGACAGCTAGTGAACAAATTCAAATTCCCAATATGATCCGTATGCATATGAGTTCCAATGAGTAAATGAATATTTTCGGGCGAAAGATTTTGCCGATGAAGTCTATCAACAAGATCGTCTTTGTCCCAAGGTCCAAGAGTATCGATGAGAAAATTTTTTCCATCACTCAAACGAATCAATGTCGATGTTCCATTTGCTAGCATAGATCTAGGCTTATCTTTCCATCTACTGTAGCCATCTTTCAAAACGATCACTTCAACACTCATTCTTACTCTCAACTCTCAATCAATCGGATCGAATCAGATGTTTAGAAAACAATATGGGTCTGGTGTGAAACAAATCTCGAAGTTTTTATCCGAAGCAATGCATCGAGACTCTACCAAAGCTTCTTTGATGCCATCCTTGAATCAGAATCCGAACTAATCAGATTAAATTCTGACAAAGCGGTTAGAAAATAATGAAATATTAAAAATTTATTATTTTAATGGGGTCAAAAAAAAAAAAGAAAAAAGGTAAAATAAAATAAAACGGAATCCGAATCAAATCAAATCGATGAGATTAATAAATTGAAATTGAGATTGAGATTGATTGTTTTTCATCGTAGAATTTTCATTCGGAGAGAATAATTCAATCTGAAATCGTTCGCTACTAAAATCGATGTTAAGAAAACGTAGCCCAAAGAATCTTCTCGATTCAATCAAACGTTGTAGATTACGTTGTTTCGATCGACCGTAAACATTTGAATGAAGTTTACAGACAATCGCAAACGGTTTGGTCATTTTGAATCGATCATCAAGATGATAGATATGTTTCAATGGTGTCTGAAAATATCGTCCCAAATCGATCGAATAGATTAGATAGAGAATTCGATCGTTCATTGTTCGACGTTTCAACGAAAGTGTTTTTTTCGATCTTTGATCTTTCCAACTACAATCATCCGGTACTTGGAGCAAATCTTTAACACTTTTCGATTGAACATTTGTGTTTCCATTCGATGGATCGATTCTTGAAGTATTCAAATTTGATTGCTGCAATGAAGATCGATGTGATGATAATGGATCGCTTGGATTGTTGCTGATCATATCTCGACCAACAATATGTCCTCGTAGATATCGACCAGTGTTGGCCTCATAGAATACAATCGTACTGCTATTAGCTTGCTCGAAAACACATTGTTCCGGAAGGAGACGTAATTTGGTTGAATCATTCTCTTGTAGCTTCTGATAGAATTGGCTACTCTCGGTGGGAAAAAAAATGAAAACAGAATTGATTAGAAAAACATTAGTCAAAACAATCATTAGATAATCTCATCACTAACGTCATCTCATTGACAAACTGTCTCAATGGACAATTTTGATTCTTCGAGTTTTGAATGAATCGTTTGATTGTTTCGGTATCCAATCGACGTTCACCGAACGGTAACGTTCCGATAAATTTATTCGGTCCAAAATAGCAAGTGATTCTGAACAGATAGCTAATTTTATCCAAACTTTTCAATGTGACATGTCTTGAATGTTTCTGAACGATCCAATCTGTCAGAGAAATACTTTAAAAAAAAGATTTCACAATTTTTTTTTCTCCAATGAAACTTACTTGAAAGTCTTGGATCGTGATGTAATGTACGGCAATAATGTTCGATTAATGATTGTTCTTGATCATAATCTTGTTGCTCGTTACCGTCATCCTCATCGATCTGTCCATCATTGTTGCAATCGCAATCGTTCACGAAGCTAACAATGATGGTCGCTAAAATAAAAAGGTAACGATTTAGAGATTAAATTTATTTGTAAAGATTTTCCTGAAATTGAAAAATATTACATTGACCAAAATTTTAATTGCCCGAAAAAAAAATAATTTGCAAAAAATTATTATTTTAATCTAAACGTTTTAATTATCAATCGAGATCTTCGAGATCAAATAGAACTAACTACACAGAATTAAGAGAGAGAGAGAGATCTAAACATTCACTACGATTCAATTCGAAGTAATCTGATTAGATTCCAATCAATTCCAAACAAAACTAATCAATAACAATAGACAATAAAGTGTTGCGGCAAACGTAACGAATTTCATCAAAAATGATGATAGATTTGATGATCTATGTTTTTTGTATCTTTTCCCCTTTCTTCTGATTGAATCTGTTTGGATTCGATTAGGATCGAAACTGTAACGTTTTTCCATCTCAATTGTAGATCGTTTCAAAGCTAAAGAAATCGATCACCATCAACGATGAAATCGATGAAGAGAAGTCGAGAGATCAGATCAGAACAGATTAACAAACAATTTCATTTTGATTATGGAAATTCAGTGAAACAAACAGTGTTTCTTTCATAGCCACTTACGTTCAATCGAAAGGCTTAGAAGATCGTTGAAATCGATCGATGAGGATGAAGCTGTGATGTTGTATGGCGATGGCATCGGTGATGGATTCGATGATGATGATGATAATGATGATGGTGTCGGACTTGGTGGACAGAGTTCAACAATTTTATTCTCCTTCGACAATGGCGATGATGGTGATTGTAATTGATTAGTTTCGATCATTACGGAAGTTATCGATACTGTTGCTGCTACTGATGCTGCTGGTTGTCGATCCGTTTCGGTTCGTAACGAGCTCTTTACGGGCTCTTGAGAGCCTTTCTTCTCGTCTCTGGTAGTATCGTTGGAATCTTTCTTTTTTTTACTCCTTGTTTTAAGTTTCAATTTCTTTCCAGTTGGAGAATTTTGATCAATCTCATTGTGATTTTTGTTACTTGTTGAAGGCATTTGATTTGTTTCATTTCTATCAACTTCATTTCTGTTTTTCTTCATTTGATTGTCCAAGATTGAATGATCTAGTGATTTAGATGGCTCATCAGAATGGAATGATTCAGTTGTCATCACTGGATTGATGTTATTGATTTTCGGTAATTGTATTGTGAATATGGTCTCAACGTTCGGCGAATCAGGCCTCGAAATTGGCTTTTGATTTGGATCCGATACATTTTGGATCGGATTGATCAAACCGCTCTCACTGAATTGTTCCATCCACAAATCATCATCGGCAACATTGCTTGCGTAATTCAATTCGATCATTTTTTTATTGATAAAAATTTCAACATCTTCCGGCGATGTACACCATAACAAAACTTGAATAATTTCTGTCTCAGACGATTCCTCTCGATTGATCTGTATCACAGATGCGGTCAGAATTTGATCATAAGTCATATCCTCGAAAAATTGACAACAATCCATCGGCCATTCCTCATAATATTCTTGAGCTTTGGAGCAATCATTGAGACTGCTAAGATTCTTGTTCACAAATGGATAGATGAATGCAAGTGAAGCATGGACAGCGAACGCTGGAACTTTCGCCATCTCTTCGGTCAACGGTCGTATCAATTGTGAATGAACCGTACTGGAATATCCGGAATCAACATCACGGACCACAATCAAACCATCAGTTTGTGCAATCTCATCCGCTTTTCTCTCACTATGACCAACTATCTGTACTCTACGCCAATCGAGCTCATCATCGATGTAACAAGCCCAAAACGATCCAATCGTTAATGCTTGTATCGGTGGCGGTAAACTAACTAGCATTCGTAATTCACGCTCATCATCATCATTATCGTCGCTATATCGATTACGATGTGGATGGAGATCTTCGATCGATTTGTAAAAAGTTTGAAAACGTTCGAGAAAATCTTCGAAAGCATTCGTACCAATCTTCTCATCATTCACTATGAGATAGAAATGTCCCGGTGAGATTATATGAGAAACTTCCACCAAAAGATATCGATTCAAATCGATCTGAGGTGTGGGTATTTTTGGAGCGTTCTCCAATAACAACATCGATTCACAAGGATCTGACGCTGATACTGATACTGGTATTGGTACTGATATTAAGGAGAGTTTTGTAGATTCAGTCTCAATTCTATGTTCTTGCTCGTTTCGTTTATGACTTTTACGTTTTTTTGTGATCTTTTTCGAATTGTATCGCTGTACGGGTGGTGCATTGTTCAAAAATCCATCATCTTCATCATTCTCGAAAAATAATGGACTATTTTTACTTGTATCTTGGATCTTTTCGGATCGATATTTATCAAAGTGATCATCGAAACTGTAGCTATTTGGTGAGGGCGTTTTCAAGAGAAAATCTCTACATTGATCAGAATGGATACTTTGAGGACTTTTCGAAGAAGTTTCTTGACACTCAATCATTGGGCTAGTTCGATTCGGTGTATGATCTCTTGTAGTTTGATTGAATAGAGATGTTAATTCTTGTGACATCGATGATGATGTTCTCGATTGGCATTGATTATCGTTCGACATTCTTGAAGCAACTCTTTTCTCCTCTTTTCGATCGCCATTCGTTTCGACTCCGAACATTTTCCGAATCTGATCTGTAACGTCAATCAATTTTTGCTGGTTTGAATACAATTGTGTATCTTTCAAATCAATAGTAGACCTACTGCAACAATCGTAGAAGGTTCCAGCTGAAGAACTGATCGCTGTCGAGAGACTATGAGAAGCATCGTTCGTTTGACAAATTATTTGGCGCGGATTGATCAAATTCATCTGGTTTTGATAGATATTATCCATCGAAGGCGATCGATCATTGATTTGATCATCGATCAGTACTCCTAATTGATGATTTGAATCATTGAATAGATGAGCATAGAGGGATATATCATCGCGAGAATGTGACCGAGCTGAATCACATATCGGGATTGTTTGAGCGGTTTCATCACCGCTTAAATTCGGTGAGATCGTAACGGATGATTCATCGTTGTAGCCATCGATCTGATTCGAAGTTTTGATGAAAGCATCTGGTGGAGTTAAAATGTTTTGATTTTTATCCGATTGATTACATCCTATCGGAGCAGCAAGATCGGCTGAAGAATCGAGTGTATCCAAAGAGAAATTTGGCTGATGACAGCTTGCTGATGAAGCCGGTGGCTCATAGCCAACAGCTTCGGAAAATCTTCGAGGAAAAACTGGCATAGAATTGACCCTAGAGATCGCAAAAAAAAAAAAAAAAAAAGAAAACAAACAATCAATCTGTTTCATTAGAATCGAAATTTCGATTGAATGCATTTTCAAACGAATACTATCGCAACCACTAACACAGCGTAAACTCTTGGTCGTATCGAATCGCTTGCGATCGATATTTTCTCATCAGAATTGACATTGAAACATTCTAGTTTACGTATGAGATCATCATTCTCTTCTCGAATTTCTCGAAGCTCTTTGCCAAGAAAATCCACCTCAGCAATACGAGCTTCTAGTTCATCTTTCAAGGATTTATTCTCCGCGGTCAAAAATTGTCGATCATCTTGAATGTTTCGATATGAAACCGAAAAATCCATACAAACATCGGCAAATCTTCGAAGTTCATTGATGAAAACCTCACTGAATTGATTGATCATTGTCTGTGTATCACTAACGAATCGTTGAATACATAGCTGTAATTGTTCATCTTTATCCATCAATTTTGGTGAGGCCATATTTGATGAAATGAATTGATGATGAAATTGGATCGGATTCAGATCAGAGCAGAATCAATTTGGAGAAGATTGAGGTTTTGTTTAAAGATAATGAAATCAAATCATTCATTCATTCAATCATTTCGACTTTTAAACAAACAAACAAAAAAAAATTAAAATCCATCGATAATCGAAATGACATAATCCTAAACAATTGATTATTATTAATTGATCGAAGACCGCTAGATCTGAATTCTCTTTCAGAGAATAGATTTTGGAGATAGAAAAACAAAAAAAAAATTAATTAAACTTAGTTCTTAATACGAACGATAACAATCGAAACTAATCCAAGTTTTACAATCACAAGATCTATCCATTCTATCAAGAGATTCGTTCGTTCGAGTCTCATTCGTTTCTTCTTCTTCTTCTACCTCTAACCAAAATTCTGGATTGAATAAAAATTTTGTTTTTTTTTTTCTCTATAACCAATTTTACAAAATGTGACATTTTCAATTCTTGCCGATATCTTCACTTTCTATCGTCATCGTTTTTTTATTTTTTTTTGGTATCGTTCAGATCGTTTCGTTCGTCGTGATGCCTCACCGACCGAAAATGATTAGAATGACGATGAAGATGGTATTAATAAACATCATCGAAATGAAATCTAAAGAGCTAATCTAATTTTGTACTAATCCTAAAATATATTCATACTGCATTGTGTATGTTTTTTTTCTTGGCTACGAATCAGTTTCGAATCTTTTAGAATTCTGGTTGTGGATAGATTACAGACTCCCACAAACAGAGAACAGGGATAGGGAGAGAGAGAGAGAGAATCCAAGTGTTGCATTCTCGTCGATCTATTCTCGCCATGTCATCATCAACATCCACGATTGCTCTGTTTCGAAAAATGGACCAAATTTAGGTGACTTTGTTTCACTTATTCTTCTAATCTCGATCACATCGACGTTAAGCATTGCGAAATTTGCGTTGGATGTGAAATAAATTTTCAGGTAGAGAGTTTATTTCGCATTTCGCAACAATTTATATAATTTAAAAATTTACTAATCGATAGGAGAAATCATTTGAAAATTTTGATCCAAAAAGAAAATAAAAAAAGAAAAAAAAAGGTATTTGAAATTTGAATAGATTGTCAATGTATTCCGGAAATTTTTCCGGCAATTCGTTGAATCTGTATGGATTAATTTTCTAAGAAACTAGAGACCTCTATGAAACATGTGATTGATCTTCCACACTCTCTCTCTCCGAAGATATTCTCGAAATTCAAACATTCGACATTGAATCGAATCGAATAACAATTTTCAATCAATTTGTGGAATAAATGTTAGCACCAAAATTGTTTCGAAAATATCCAATAAAATTGCATATTTCAAACCTCATTAAGCAATTTTCTACGATCAGATCACCTTCGAAATGGGATCTTTTTGTTGGGATCATACTTCAACGATATCCGATAATCGTTCCACAATTGAATTGGATCGAGAAACAAATACAAGATGTTTTCGATAGAGTTGAGATTCAAAATAGTCTATATGCTAATCATGAGATGAGACATTTTAATGATATGTAAGTGAAATCGAATTTGATGATAATTTTAAACCGTATTGATCCATTTCGACTGCTTAGACAACGATCCAAGCGAATCGCATCGGGAATCGATGTTCAGGAGAAAGATTTGGAAGAAGCTGCCAAACAAACTGCTAAAGATTTTGAAGAAGCTTCTCTCAAGGAGCTAGAGAAATTTCAATCTGCATCTCCGTTGACAGGTATGAGAGCATTGATTTTGTGAACAAAAACATACAAACAAATCTTTGATTCTTAGTTGCCGATGAATCCAACAACCAACATTCGATTGATCGTTCTCTAGATCAATATTTATATTTGATAACACGAATAAAACTTGGTGAGAAACAATACTGGATGTTTCCTCAAGAGAAATTTGACTGCGAAACAGATGATTCGTTACGATCAACAGCCGAACGAGTGATTGAAAATCTTTTCCCATCACAAATCTCATCCAATGAGCTATTCATTAATTTTATTGGCAACAGTCCTTCATCTGTTTACACTTATCGCTATCCCAAGCCCCTTGCGACAAAAACTCAAAAATATGGCGGAAGAATATTTCTTTTCAAATGCCATCTCGATGTGAATCAACCAGAGCAACCGGCTTTCAAAGGAACATTCGGCGATAGAACCATTAAATCGATCACATGTTCAGAACATCTATGGCTCACATATGATGAATTAGAAAAAAATTTACCTAAAAATTATTGGCAACAAATTAGCAGATCAATTTATCCCGATAAATTGATAGACGAACGAGAAATTCTACAGAAAATGGAAATGCGAATCAAAAAGATCCAAAACCGATTGGAAAAACAAGCGATCCAAAATTAGTCATTCACTCTGTTTGATTTTTCTAATTGGATAATTAAATTTATTCATTTTTCGATTTCTTCGATTTACAAAATGAATGTATTGCTTTGAATGGTGGCTTTGGGTATCGATAAGCTCCAGTAGTGTAATTGAGAGATATCATAAAGAGATCGATTCCCATTTGGATCCAAGAGAACACTGGAATGATTTTTGAACCGTCAATCTCTTTCCATTCGACCGGAATCTCACCGATGGTTAGATTTAATTTCTCACACATCATAAGCAATTCAACATCGAATGCCCATCTCTCGATATGAGTGTGTGTGAATAAAATCTGAGCAATGGTCCTTGGGAACATTTTGAAACCACATTGAGTATCTTTCACTGTTTTTACTGTCAATAACCAAACAGCAAAATGGAATCCATACATCAAAATGGTACGGAAGAAAGATCGTTGTGCAATCGATTCTTTCTCAAGATGTGCTCGAGAACCGATCGCAATCGGGAACATTTTCGGATCGAAACTGTCACCAGATTTGATGTCCCTGCTGTTCGTATATCGTTTCAAATGATTTTGAATGAAATCATCTAGCTTGCTGAAGCAAGCGAATTTCGTAGCTCCATCAGCATCCGCAAACAAACAATATTCGCCTCGAGAAGCGAGAACACCGATCCGTACAGCACCACCTTTTCCTCTGTTTTTAACCAAAGTAATCACACGAATTTTCTCGATTCCATATCTTCGAACATATTCTAATGCAATCTTAGAGGTTTGATCTTTGCTCCCATCATCGACAACAATGATTTCATATTGAAACGATTGTCTCTCTAGAAATTCGATCGCCTCATCAAGCATCGAAGGTAAACGATTTTCTTCATTGTAAGCTGGTACGATGACAGATAGATAGAGAGATGGTGATTGAATATCTTCATAATTGATAGAATTTTTGTGGCTCAAAAAAATTGTTCCGATCTGTGGCAATGGGAAAAATTTGTTCGAGTTAGGATCGAGACAATTCCTTTCAGCATCATCGATCCAAATGGTTGGATATGGATTCTTGGACAAACGAATCACTAAAATCATCGAAGCAATGATCACAGTGAACGCCACAATCATCAACAACCACCACCACCACCACAATATTGAAGGAATCGAATCGTAAAGTAACATTATTTGTATTCTATTAGATTTCGATTTTTAAGACTCTAAGACATTTTCATTTAGACATTCCGATGGGAAGAGATAGAGAAGGAACGTGCGAAAGTTACACGTGGAGCCAAATTTTGTTCTTTTTTTTCTGTTTTCGCAATCAAAATTGGCCAAAATCTTGAATTTTCTTTTTTGTTGTTCTCTCTTCGATGGACACGTTCCTTAAGAATTCATTCGATTTCATATACGCCATCTATTGGGCTTGAAGCAAAATCATGGTTGCTAATTTTGCGCGAATCTATCTCGAACTTTACGGAAACGGATACGATACTGATTGAGGATAAGAATGATAATGATCAGAATAGAGATGTAAATAAAGAATTCGATGTTTAAATGGATGAAGCTTAATTATTTCAATTATTTATGGAATAAATTCTTTTTTTTTCTACGCCTTGTCTCTCTTCAAAGACGGAATGGCTTTTGTTTTGTTTCACTCATCGAGGAGTAAGAATTTCGTTTTTTTTTCCTCTGTTTGTTTGCTTGATTGTTTTTCATCAGCAAAATTATTGATGCTAATAATCTTGTGTGATTATAATCTTTGACTTGAAACAATTTCGAATAGCAATGATTAGATTCAAAGATTAATTCAATCTATCTTTGATGTCTTCTGTCTGTATGAAATTCTTCCACTTCTAATATTTCTTTTTCTGTTTGTTTTTGTTTTTTTTTCATCAGAAGATTTGAATGAATCTGTTTGTTTGATTAGATGAGATCTCTTTGATCTCTGTTTGATGGAGCGAAAGAGAGTATGAGAATCCGTCGGTTTGTTTATTTATTTTTCCAAGTGTTGTAATTATCGCTGTTAATTGTCATTTGATTAGATGCCAAAATTGTCCATAATTATTGGATTATTAAAAAGCTTTGAGTTTGTGGAACGAATTTGTTTTTGATTGTTTGATTATCTAGATTCTAGAATCTATGAAGTCAAGAATGCGCGATCCAATATTTCGATGAAAGATTCGATGAGAGTGGAACTTTTTCCCTCCTAATTTATTGCTACAATGAATTGAAATTCAAAGGCTACAACAAAGCTTTGATATGCGATTGTTGCTCCAACTCTTTTATGTTTTGTTAGTTAGTTTTTGTTAGTCTTTTTTTTTTTTTTTTTTTTTTTGACAAACTTGTTCCAAACAATCCGATTATTGGCAACGGTGCAATTATGGATCTCGATCGATCGATAATTCCATCGATACGCGTTTTTCGATCAAAAAATCAAAAGCAGCCATCGATGATGGGACCTAGTGAATTTATTGTTTTCTAAGATTATCAATAAGAGAAGGAGAAAAAAAAAGAGAAAAATTGTTCCAAAAAAGATTGTTTGTTAGTTTTGTTGTGGATCGAGATCATCACCATCACCACCATCATCATCATCATTGCGATCATCAAGAGACTAACACGAAAGTGAAAAAAAAATCACAACGAGATTGATTGGATCCACAAGAAACAATCCATCAAAGTTTGACACAAAACTATTCACAATCGAAATGTTTCAAAATCAAGATCATTTTTGATGATCTCGAAATTTTCTCTTTTCAAATTTTGAAAATTGAATTCAAAAAAAAAAAAAAAACAGAAAAAAATTTGAAACTAAACCATTGAAACAATTGAATCTGATCGAATCAAATGATTTCACTAGCTCATCACTAGTCACTAGCTCATCGTTTTTTTTTAATTTTTTCGGACAGATTGAGATGGAGAAACAATTTTGTTCTCCATGATGCTATTGATGATGATGTTGATGATCCAGAACGAAACAAAATTAGCTAGAGAGAGAGAGAAAGAGAGAGAGAGAGAGAGAGAGAGCGCAACCTTTCCAGAGTGATGGAGTTCAATCCAATCGATCATTGTTCTTTACGCCAAGAAGCGAAATAGCTCAATTTGAATTTTCAATTTTCTCCTTCTCTCTCTCTCTCTCTCGCTCTCTTTTTTGCTTAGAACCGATCGTAACATCTCAATCATTATCTTTGAGTTTGGGAAATGTCTAAAAAGAAAGAAAGAAAGAAAAAAAAACAAACGATAACCATCATGGCAAGAGAAGAACAATCGAATTTGTTGCTTTGTTCGGCTCACCTAATACGCCAAACTTTTGCCTAGCTAAGACTGACTAAGCTTATGCCATAAGCCTTATGGTACTAAGACTGACTACGATAGCTTTGTAACATCGAGTACATAAGCGAAGAATGAAAACATTTCCTTGTTTGTTCCTCATCTCTCTCTCTCTCTCTCTCTCTCCATCTTTCAATTTTGTTCGCAAAAGATTGACTTGATCGAAGTGAGACGAAATTGAAAATCACCAAAAAAAAAAAAAAAAAAAGTAAAAATGGTGGAAAAAAAATTACGAACAAAAATTGTTCATTTTTCTTCGCGTCTTCTTCGGTCTTCATTCGATTTGGAATCAAATCAAAGTTTCAAAGTGAAAAGTTTCGAAACGAAATCGAAAGAAAGTTTTTACACAATGTTTCAATAACGAAATGAAGAAAAAAAAAATGAACGCAACCAAAAAAAAAAGACCAAATGAAAAGCTAAGCTTTTCGAATTGAAAATTTTTCTGCCGTTTTGTTTTTGTGCAAATTTTTCTACTTCTTTTTTTTTATATGGCCCAAGAAATTCCAATAAAATTTTTCTCCCCGAACAAAGTGTTTCCATTCGTAGTGAACCATCCGCAGTCACACCCACCCACCCGCTAAAACATTATCCATTCGTCGAGAATCAAATCATAAATTTCTCTGGATTATTATTATTATTATTATTATTGTTATTAATTTTGTTTAATTAAATAATTTTGTGATTCTTCGTCTTCCTACCCCCGAATCGATTTTTTTTTCGCTGATCGCATTGATTTTCTCTCTCTCTCTCTCTCTCTCTCTCTGGTTTCTCTATTTTGTTTCGGTAAGAATATTCTCACTTCCTCTCTCTCTTTCTCTCCCTCTCTCTCCCTCTCTCTCTGGTTCGGTCTCTCGATGAATAATTACATTCATTACAACTAAATTATTGCTGAATCGTTTCTTTTTTTCTCTCTCTCTCTCTCTCTCTCTCTCTCTCTCACTCTCGTTGCATTAATTTCAAACAATTTGTTTCTTCCCAACGAAAATTTTCTATTCTTTTCTTCTTTTTGTTTTTGTTTGTTTTTGTTGGTTTTTTGTCTTTAACTCGTATCCAACATTCACATCGCATTATCATCGAATTCATCTTCTTTTTTTTTGTCTGCCCGAAATGATGGGTGGTTGTGGAGTGATTTGCATTCTATTTCCGCCCCCATTTCCTTCTCCCCAACACCATCATATTGAATGTTGAGTGTTTTTGTTTTTTTTATTTGATTCGATTCTCTTTTTGTCTTGTGGTGAGATTCTTGTCGATCGAATCGATGCTCTTTTCGATGCTCTCTTGATGATTTGTGTTTGTTTGAATCGAGATGATTTTGGTGAAATTATTATTATGATTTTTTTATTTAATATAAATAATTTCTTCATTATTTCGGCTTCATCATTGGCAAAGAGACAAAAGAGATTTGGCAATTTTTTGTATGAAGATTTTTTCTTTTCTTTTTTTTTCCGATTCGAATTTACTTTCACTTTTTTCTTTCGAAGACAAAAACTTAGAAAAGAGAAGAGAAGAGTGTTTGTGTGTGTGTGTGTGAGAGAGAGAGAGAGAGAATTTCTACTTTGAACTTGTCCTCAACCTATCTCTTCTCTTTTACTCTTTGAAGATTTTTTTTTGATTTCATTTTTTCACTCTTCAAATCGAATCGAATCGAATCTTCATTCGGAGCTTTTTGATTCGCTTCTCAGTTCCAAAACGAGCAATTTAGTGAGGAGGGAATTCAATCTTCGATTTGAAGATCTGAAAGAAGATCTTGATCAGTGTGATCTTGATGGATGTGTAACTCATCGATGTTTTGAATATTTCGATGTGTTTTTTTTTTGTTTCAAATCGCTTTGAAAAAAATTTCTCGAAAAAATCGAACCTAATTGATCGTTTTTGTTTCACAGCGATTTGTTTACGTTTCACTTGTGACCAAAACGATAACCGAATCGATCGAATCCGTATGGCCAATAGTAATCCGATGGATCCGAACAATTCGATCGCTCATTCCGAAATCATTGGCACCGATCCTAAGCTATCGATCACATCAAACTTTCAATCTGATCCATATCGGATGTATCAGTTAGGTAAACCAAACAATCAAAATCAATATTATTATCCGAATCAGATATCGCTAACATCCGATCTGATCGGAACAAATCCATCGAAATTTTCAACATTGTTGCCATCGAATCTTTTCACTAATCATTGGAATCAATCACTACTACTAAGACCTGATCTACTTCTCACCACACAGCCATTGATATCGATTCATCAACAACATCAAGATGATAATCTACAACATAAAGAGACGATTCAATCATCATCGACATCAAGCTTATTTCATTTCAAATCGCCATCCACACAAATCGATATCGATCGATTAAAATCAGTACCAGATTTTAGTCCAAAACAAACAAATCTATCCATTTCTTTCGATCGATACGGATCGGATCAGATCTCATCAATGCAATCAGATTGGAACGGATCGAATCCAAACAATGAAATAATAAATTTGATATGCCCAACATCGAATCCGCCAACGATTATCGATTTGAGTAGATTCAACAATCATAAATTTGATGGTATTTCAGCGATGTTATTTTTTTTTGGTTTCATAGTTTCGTTATGAACTAACAAGGTTGGGCCTAGGTTGGGTAATCTAATTTTTTTTTTCTTTTTTTTTTTTTAGGTTTAACTCCATATCAAGGAAAGAAGCGATGTTTCGGAGAGTTTCTCTGTCCATCATGTCAACGTCGATGGATGTCTGGTGATTCGTGGGCAAACAGTGGACAGATTTGTGTGAAATGCCGTATAATTGTCTATCCATATAAACAAGTATTGTTTTGGAATTTGAATATCGAAAAAAAGAATTTCTACTAATTTGAATATATTTCACAATCTTTACAGAGACCATTAGATAAAACTGATGATTGTATCGCTATCGAAAAAAACTAACAAATAGCAATGAATCAATGATTCAATTCAAGACAAAATAATCTATTCGATTTCGAAAAAAAAAAAAAATTTCTTATAAATTCTTCATCAAAGATAAATTTTTTTTTAATGAGTATTTTTTATACAAAAATTGTTTTCTCGAGAAAAAATTATGGTCCTTAAAAGGACCGTTTGGTAAGAATCAATATATTGAAATTATGAAATGTTCAAAAAAAAAAGCAATCTCTATTTGCTTGAAGTGTATTTAGTGACAGCTTTGGTTCCTTCGGAAACCGCATGTTTAGCCAATTCACCAGGCAACAACAATCGGACAGCAGTTTGGACCTCTCTGCTAGTGATAGTTGTTCGCTTGTTGTAATGCGATAATCTCGATGATTCCGCAGCAATTCTTTCGAAGATATCGTTAACGAAAGAGTTCATAATTGACATCGCTTTCGATGAAATACCAGTATCAGGATGGACTTGTTTCAACACCTTATAGATGTAGATTGAGAAAGATTCCTTTCTCCTTCGATGCTTCTTTTTCTTATCCTGGCTTCGGACAGATTTTTGAGCTTTGCCAGTTTTCTTCACAACAGCTTTTCCACTAGTTGGTGGGGCCATTTCTGATGAGAGATTTTTTCTTCGAAATGCAAAAAAACGTATTGAGCGCAATAAGTATTGAGAATGATGTGGTACGTGCGAGTGCGAAGCTTCGTCGTTTATATAGCAAGCAGAGTGGTGTTCAACGCAGCGACCAATCGTGTTCGTTGAACAATGTCGCGCGCTTTTATTTGATTGGCTCATTTTACGAGCACTTTTCCAACCACTATATAAATCGCTTGTCCTACCTAGGATCCTCATCATTCACTCTCAAAGTTTTTCAAAAATCTCTTACAAACTTCAAATCATCTATCGAAAATAAACATGTCTGGTCGCGGTAAAGGTGGAAAAGTCAAGTCGAAGGCTAAGTCTCGATCTTCAAGAGCTGGTCTCCAATTTCCTGTTGGTCGTATCCATAGATTGTTGAGAAAAGGCAATTATGCCGAGCGAGTTGGTGCTGGTGCCCCAGTATACTTGGCTGCAGTTTTGGAATATCTAGCTGCTGAAGTTCTCGAGTTGGCTGGTAATGCTGCCAGAGATAACAAGAAGACTCGTATCATTCCAAGACATCTTCAATTGGCGATCAGAAACGATGAAGAGTTGAACAAATTGTTAAGCGGTGTAACCATTGCTCAAGGTGGTGTCCTGCCAAACATCAATGCTGTCTTGTTGCCAAAGAAAACCGAGAAAACTGCATAAATTTTTTTTCTTTATTCATTCGAACGTCTTCTATTCATTTATTTCAAAACGGTCCTTTTAAGGACCATAATTTTTCTAAAAATGAAAAGAACAATTTAGTGTAAATAAAATAAAGTTAATATTTCAATCTAATCTTTTCAATTTGAGCTTTCTATTCAATCATTAAAAAAGAAAATTTCAAAGTTAAATGTTAGATTTTCGTGTTAGGATTTAGTCCATAAGCTAAAATGTTTGAGGAAGATATTCGATAGAAATGTAAAGTTTGAAACAAATTTGGTACTGTTTTCGATTCGAAATATTTTGTTCTAACTATCGAAGCTAGTGTGTGTGTGTGTGTGTGTGTTGCGAAAGCTTTTGATTAGTTTGATTTATTTATGGTAGAATAGAAACGTAACAATGAAATTTCAAAAAAAAACGAATTTTAGATGATTGAAATTTTGATTTTGAATTTCAGAATAAATTTATCACAAAATAAACTTTTTGTGATCGTTTGGATTCAAATCGAATCGATTAATAATTCAAAGAATCAATCATTAACTCATTTAGACTGACTTAGATTCTCAAAATCAAATTCAAAATTCTCAAATTTCTCGATATCCAATCCTCTAGCATCCATAGTTTATGATTCAATTAGAGCGTGGTATCAAAATAATCCTATTTTCAAATTGATTCGTAGTAGATTTGTTTTCCCGTAACAATCGAAAAAAAGGAAGAAAATTTTCAGCCATCGGTATAATTTTCTCAAACTTCCGAAAATTACATCTCGGGTATGTCAAAGAATTTCACATCCGTAAGCACCGAAAACCTAAGGAAAATGGCAAATAGGGCGTCTTGTATTTCATGTAATTTAAGAAACTTTGTACTTCTCTCTCAAATTCATCAATTCAATATGAGATTTTTGAGATTTGAGATTTTTATGTAGATGGCATTTTTTTCAAATTTCAAAATAGATGGCACTATTTCTTTTTTTTAAGAATTCTGAAATAGCGGGCATTGCTATTCTAAGTCCCGCCTCAACACTCGAATCGGCTATAAAAAGAGAGTCACAACATTTTCCGAGGCACATTTGATTTTCTAAAATTCTTTGGATTACATCTACAACAATTCTCTATCCTCGAAATTCGAAATGGCTCGTACCAAGCAAACTGCTCGTAAATCTACCGGTGGTAAAGCACCACGAAAACAATTGGCTACCAAAGCTGCCCGTAAATCGGCACCAGCAACCGGTGGTGTGAAGAAACCTCATCGTTATCGACCAGGTACCGTCGCTCTTCGTGAGATTCGTCGATACCAAAAATCAACTGAGTTGTTGATCCGTAAATTGCCATTCCAACGGCTTGTTCGTGAGATCGCTCAAGATTTCAAGACCGATTTACGTTTCCAATCATCGGCTGTTATGGCTCTTCAAGAAGCTTCCGAAGCTTATTTGGTTGGTCTTTTCGAAGATACCAACTTGTGCGCTATCCACGCCAAACGAGTTACCATCATGCCTAAAGATATTCAATTGGCTAGAAGAATTCGTGGTGAACGAGCATAAATTTCTCATCTTAATTTTAATTTAATCATTTTTAAAACGGTCCTTTTAAGGACCATAATCTTTTCGACATTGAAAGAATATCTAGAGCAATAATTTCTCTTCTTTTTTTTTGGTAATAAAATTGACCATTGTAAATAACATTTGTATTCTATGGAAATATATTAGTGCTAGTGTTTCGATACACTGTTAGAGAGAAACTAGTCAAAGTGTTTTCGAGAGTAGAGAGATTCTTTCAAATAGATTTTATTTTCAAATAGTTGATCCAACATATCTAGAGTGGTGGAAAAATTCAAGTATTGTTGAATTGTTATTGATGTAACTTAAGCAAGATTCAATTAGAAACCCACATTGTACATTCATTCTGTTGTTAGAAATCCTACAATTCTAATAAGTTAAGAATTTTGATTAGTCTTATTCAATCATTAAAATAAAAAATCGAAGCTATTCTAGCAAATCGAATCTAGAGGAAATCGAAAAAAGAATCTAAATCATAATTGAAAGCAAACAAGATTTGTGATATGGATTCGAATCTATCTGAATCTATTCATAGATAAATTACTATTACTATTATTATTATTATTATTATCTGTTATTCAATACGATAGGAATTCTTTTTCTAAATTATATAAATAATGGTGAAAATGATCGATAATAAAATCGACAATTATCTCTACAATACTTATACCAATGTCTTTAGGATAAAATTAAAAAAAAAACAATTAAATTTAAACATTTAAAGAATAGAAGTGTTTTGGATGATTTTTTATCAGTTTTAGCTATCAAAATTTTTTTTTATCAGAAAGATTTATAATTTTTTAAAAAAAGAAGCGCTTTTTGCCAGTAATAGACCAGTGAGAGTAAAATGATTGTTGACTTATGGTGAAAAATCGGTAGCCATTTTGTTTGAAATTTGAAATGAATCAGGATAAATTAATTAATATTTTTCGATAGCGGATAAAAATTCCGCATAGCGTCAGCACATTACGCACGTTGTAGAAAAAAAAACGTTGGAAATTTTCTTTTTCAAATTTAAGCTCCGCCTTCACATTCGTTTATTGAGTTCGTTCGTGATTATGTCGGTGCGTATATAAATCTCGATTCAACCCAAACAGCTCATCATTCTCATTTCAAAATTGTAATTTTTCAGATATCAACTAGTAATTCGATTCCTTGCACAAAATGTCTGGACGTGGTAAAGGAGGAAAAGGTCTTGGAAAAGGTGGTGCCAAGCGTCATCGAAAAGTATTGCGAGATAACATCCAAGGTATCACCAAGCCAGCTATCCGTCGTTTGGCTCGTCGTGGTGGCGTCAAACGTATCTCTGGTCTAATCTATGAAGAAACTCGTGGTGTGTTGAAAGTTTTCTTGGAGAACGTCATTCGAGACGCTGTTACCTATACTGAACACGCCAAACGAAAAACCGTCACTGCTATGGATGTCGTTTATGCTTTGAAACGACAAGGCCGTACCTTGTATGGTTTCGGTGGTTAAATACACTTCGATTTTTTTCCAAATCAATTTGTAAATATTTCCTTTCATTAAACGGTCCTTTTTAGGGCCACATATTTTGACGAATGAGAACAATTTAAGGACGACAAAAATCTAAATTTCAAAATAAAAAAATTTTTCTATTTAAAATAATTTTTATTGCTCTCTAAAAGTATTTCTATTAAGGAAAGCATTAAGCTAGTTAAGTTATGAATTCTATCTAATAAATTTTACAGATCTAGAAAATTCAATTCAGAGCTAGAAAAAGCCAAAATGTTTAGTTTGTTAGTACACCTTTTTCACCTCCCTTTGAGGCCATTTATTAATTACGATTTCCTAAGTGAAAGTTTGTTACTTGTATTAAAAAATTGAAGCTTAGATTTTGTTTTTTTGTTTGAACCTAACTTCTTAGATTTGTGAGCAGATTAATTTCTTCTAATCTAGATTCTTAGATCATCGCTAACATGGTGGACAATAACAAAATTTCTGTTTTGTTTTTTCACTATGCCTGCTTTCTTGCTGAGCAAGATACCAATCCTCCATGCTATTTTTCTTTCGCTCGTTATCCTCATTCAGCAGCTGATCAGTGGACCAGAAGCTTCAATCGTTCAATGTGTAAGGTCGAGCACTAAAGATAGTGTGTTGCTTCTCAGATAATGGTTTGAGCTCGAAACTCCGCCTTCGTTAGTTGAGTCTGTCCTTGGTTTGCGCTAATGGTATAAATATCTTAAATTTTCATCCAAACTGATCATTTTGTTGTCAATTTGATTCTAGAATTTCTTCTCTAAAGCAAATCTTTATCGCTTATCTACGATGACTGAAGCCGAAATCGTTTCAGCTGTTGTCAGCTCTGCTGATCCAAAAAAAGCTAAAGCTAAATCAACGAAAAAAGCTACTGATAAGAAGCCGAAAATGAAACCAAATCATCCACCAGTTTCATCGATGGTTAAAGGAGCTATCAAAGCATTGAAGGAGCGCAATGGTTCATCTGTTCAAGCCATCAAGAAGTACATTCAATCGAATTACACTGTCGATATTGAAAAATTGACTCCTTTTGTACGAAAATATTTGAAATCTGGTGTTGCCAAAGGTGAATTGTTACAAGCTAAAGGTAAAGGAGCGTCTGGATCTTTCAAATTGAACAAAACTAAAGAGGCTGAAGTTAAAAAGCCGAAGAAAGTTGCAAAACCGAAAGAGTCGAAGCCAAAAACAAGCAAACCTAAATCGGAAAAATCATCGAAACCGAAATCCGAGAAGAAAGTTAAGAAAGAAAAATCTGCTAAGAAAAGTGCTACTCCGAAGAAGGTGAAAAGTAGTTCTGAGAAAACTTCGAAAAAAGTTTCACTTCCGAAATCATCTACTAAGCCATCCAAACCGAAAGAGAAAGCTGAAAAGAAAAAGGTAGCAAGCAAAACCAAATCACCGAAAAGTCCGAAGAAAGGTGCTGCTGCAGCTCCTAAGAAAGCGAAGAAATAGATAATATAATTATTTTCTTTAAAAATTCCAAATATATCAAACGGCTCTTTTAAGAGCCACAAAATTTTCGATGAAGAAAGAATAATTATATATTGATAATGACTTATTTTACATTTTCGATTTTTGTAAATAAAATTCCAAATGTTTATCAAGATTTTCTAAAGCAAAAATAAATTGGCCAATAGTAGCTTCTCAATTTAGACCTAAAGTTTAGTAATAAGTTTAGTTTAGCTTAGTAGGACGGAAATATGAGAGATGCCAGTTTGCATCGGGAATTAAGCTAATTGCTAATTGAATATTAAGCTTAGCTAAGGTTGTGAAAATTAAGCCACAAGAATTGCAGCGTTACAGACGAAAAGCAATTTCAAGTACTTAATATTTAAATGATTTCAAAATTTTATTGAATTCCTTTTAGTGTCTGTACATTATTCAAAAAGTTTACAATTTATATATAATAATATTATATTACATCAATTTTGGATCAAATTTAGGCAGTTTTCTCGGTTTTCTTTGGCAACAAGACAGCATTGATGTTAGGCAGGACACCACCTTGAGCAATGGTTACACCGCTTAACAATTTGTTCAACTCTTCATCGTTTCTGATCGCCAATTGAAGATGTCTTGGAATGATACGAGTCTTCTTGTTATCTCTGGCAGCATTACCAGCCAACTCGAGAACTTCAGCAGCTAGATATTCCAAAACTGCAGCCAAATATACTGGGGCACCAGCACCAACTCGTTCGGCATAATTGCCTTTTCTCAACAATCTATGGATACGACCAACAGGAAATTGGAGACCAGCTCTCGAAGATCGAGACTTAGCCTTCGACTTGACTTTACCACCTTTACCGCGACCAGACATTGTTTAAAATATTTACTAATTTCAGATTGAAATGATATTTGAGCAATGATTATTTATGTGCTAGGTCATGCCATGCTTTGATATTTATACTAAAAGCAACAGTGTTCAATCTTTCCACCAATCAGCTATCGACGTTTCATTCAACCACCAGAGGTGGTAGCATTGAATATGGACCAGCCCATAAAATTGAGAGATTAAGTTTGCAAACATTTTGTATAACAAAGTTTGAATCGATAAAAATCGTTGAATCGTAAGAATGACATTCTGCAGATTTATTTAGTTAGTTTATGTTGGATTTTCGAGAATTTCAATAATAGGTTTCGAGAATAATATTAATTTATTTCAAATCTTAAATTAATGATTTTTATACTTCCAGAGTTCTCGTTAAAAATCCTCGGCAAGCTATTACGAAAACTTAACTCTAGATGGCAGTCAATTTTTTTGAGAAAAATTATCAAAATATTTTTATTGACAAAATTTCTAGATGGCGTTTGTATTGAGAAATTCAAATCAAATTTTTTTTTTTAAATTTTTCCGGAAACGATTGAAACAAAAGTTGAAAAAAAGACATCAAACTAATTCTGGTGGGAATTTCTGATTAAAAAAGAAGAAAATTAAACAATCGAGGTAGATTTAAAGAAGAGAAAACATTATGAAGATTCAAGAAAACTCTTTCAAAGCAGAATTGAGAAAATATTTCGAAGATTTGAGCGAAAATTCTTTTTGAAAAATTCTGTAAAAATCTTCTCTATTGCTGTTCGATTCGATTCAGAAATAAAATGTATCCATTAGCGAAGAACCTCTCTAATCTTTGCATTGTCTTTGGTAACATTTTTTGGAAATGACAGAGAAACAGAGAGAGAGAGAGAGAGAGCGCATTTCTTCATCATTTTTCTATTCGCAAAATTTTGTGAACTTCGAGATGATCGAAAGAATTCCACGAATGTCTGCGCCTGTGTGTGTGGCCGGCGTTTTAATTTATCTCTTTTTGTTTTCTATGTTTGAATTAACTTCTCACTTCAATCTGTGTAGAATATTCTAAATGATCTTGCTCTCTTCATCATCACCGCTATCGTCATCTTTTGAAACAAATATGGGTAACAACGATTCGACACTGTCATTCTTCATTGCTAGAGAGAAAAGTTTTGAAGGAGAGAAGAAGATTGAGAAAGAGGAAACAAATGTTAACGAAACCCAATAAGAAACTAATAAAGAGAGAGAGAGAGAGAGAGAGAGAAAGCGAACGAATCTAGAATGTTTGATCATATTTGAAAATACATTCAGAAGAATTGCTGATCTCAAATCGGCAACACATCGAAAAATACATCTCGAACTAGATCGAGAATTGGATTCTGATTTCGAAACGAAATCACTGTGAAAGAAGCTCCACGATAACACAGACAAAAATTCAAAGACAAGCAAGCGAATAGTTTTTTTTTTATCCATCCGATCGACCAAGCGAATGATATATCTAACCAATCATAGAAATCATAGATTCTTCTCTCTCTCTCTCTCTCTCTCTCTCGTTCTGCCAATCTTCAAAGTTGATGATGAAGTTGAATCAAATGTGATGAGACGATTGAGAAGACAGAAAACGATGATGACGCCGACGACAACGACGACGACGTTGAAGATGATGATAGTTGTGAAGATAAAAAATGCAATAATTTAATAAACGAAAATGTAGGACCAGAGCATCGACAATCCACGATGATGGTGATGATGATGATGATGATGATGATCAACTGCCATCAGTGTGAGGTGAAATCTTTTTTTTTTTTTTTTTTGAAAGTCAGCGAAATTGCTTGAATGAATTTTTTTTTTCTTCAACAAGCAACAAAGCAAAAAATAGATCTAAATCGAGTGTGTGTGTGTGTGTGTGTGTGTGTGTGTGTGTGTATGTATGTTTGGTGATGTATTGGTTTGGTGCAAGAAAGGGGTGAATCAATAGGAATCCGATCCACTAAAAAGATGCTATTTCTCTTTGACGATGGTGGTATGTGTGTGTGTGTGTGTTTTTGTATGTGTTCATCTCTACACCACAACAAACCAAATCATCAGCCTTTTGTTGCCATTGTAAATTCGAGAGAGAATTGGAGCCAATAAATTTGTTTGATTAGAAACAACTTGATGGAGGAGGCAGAGAGAGAAAGAGAGAAAGAACAGAATTAGCCAAAATTGATTCCAAACGAGACCAAAAAAAAAAGGGAAGAAAAATTCGAATCGACTAATTCGTGAAGAGTTCTAAGCTCTTCAAAAGCAAAAAAATAATCGTAGTCTAGAATCGACGATTCTTTTCGATGATTTGCAACAGAATTGCAATGGAATCAGAACAATACAAAACGATTATCGAGACAGAGAAAGAGAGAGAGAGAATTTAATCCACACCTTACATCATAGCTATCATCGTCGAAATTTTTTTTCCCGCAAACACTGTCGACGAGATCAGATCTAGAACAAAAATGAATTAATAAATCCTTGTTGATGTGTGTTGGAGTGTTTGGGGAGAGAAAAAAAAACAAAAATAAAAACATCGAAAAGAGTTGAATAGATTAAGTACTGAAGGAATCTATTCTCTTACAATCGCAATTTTGTTGAATACTGTTGTTTTAATGTTCCACCGGAACAGCGAAACGAACGAACGCATCTGAATCCCTTTTCTCGGAACGATTATGATGGACGAATATATAACCAAACATAACAATTTCATCAACAAAATACGACGAAACGATCGTAATAGTAATAATAATAATAATAATAATGGTGATGGTGATGGTGATGGTGATGATGATTGGTATAATGGTTGTATTCCATTCGAATCGTTTCTTTTTTTTTTTTTTTTTGAAACCGAATTGAATCGAAGCTAGCTAACATTCAGCTAGGCAATCATAATCATCACATCAGAACAAATACACCATCAATCCATCTTCACTCCTCTCTCTCTCTCTCTCTCTCACTTTCTTCATCGTCTAAATCTATTACTTAGTTCTGGTTTTCATTTTTTTTTTTTCTCATTCTCTCTTATTTTTTTCAATCAGTTTGATTCTTGAGTTTTGTGGTAGATATATCTTTTTTTTTTTATTTTCGCTCTAAATTCGCTGGTTTCGATGTCTCTGTGTTATGTTTGGTGGCCTTCGATGTTCCCGTTAGATAGTTCGAGTCACATTCTTATTTCTAGCTGTTGATGATGGGTGTTGACGATGATGATGATGATGAAATCATTCGTAGCATCAAATAGATCAAAATAATACGAAAACGCCCCCGCCCAAAAAAAAGAGAACGATCATTTTCAAGAGAATAGAAGAGAATGAAACGAAGAAGAAGAATAGACCAATGAAACCAATGGAATAACCGACCA
This sequence comes from Sarcoptes scabiei, assembly GCA_020844145.1. Lineage (NCBI taxonomy): Eukaryota > Metazoa > Arthropoda > Arachnida > Sarcoptiformes > Sarcoptidae > Sarcoptes > Sarcoptes scabiei. The sequence continues at coordinate 795,203 of CP080487.1, read as the reverse complement.
GTGAACTCAACCATGATTCTCAACTATTCATTCGATTCTCGATTCTCCAAATTCTTCTCGATTCTCTCTGTTTCTCTCTCTTCCATAACTAATATTCGATAGCTTTCTTCTCTTTCTATCTCTACAATTCTTTGATTCTATTCTATTTCCTCATTTCAACTTCCTCTAAGCTTCTCTCGATTCATAACATTCGATTGTTCTAGTTTTTTTTTGCTAGAAAAAAAATAAAAATTTATTTTCTCACTTCTCTCTCTCTCTCTCTCTCTCTTTCTTACTTTGTGGTGAGAATTCAAAGCTAAACAAAAGAATATTCTTCAGGACAGTTTTGATGACGAAACGAAAGAAAAGAGATGTAACATCATTCAATATTCCTCTTTCTCTCTCTCGCTCTCATTCTTCATCTTTAATCATCGAATTCATTACATCCGATCGAAATTATCCGCATTTCTTTTTCACTCAATGTTCCAATACCAAAAACAAATTAGCATTGTCTATCTGCCCTTCTTCCGACATTGTATATCAATTGGTGCTGTGTGGTCATTGGGCAATCGGAATCACAATTTTCGCGTTCACTTTTTTTTTATTTGTAGTATTCTTGTGTTTCTATAGCTCAAAAGAAAAAAAATCTTTGATTAATTAGCTACAGTGCTGGTTTTTGTTTTGCTTTTCTTCTGCAACTTCTATTCTATCTCCATTTGAAATCCAGAATCTCATCGATTGTTTTCGATTGTGTAGTATTAATTTTGTGCTCTTTTTAATCGTTGCTAAGTTTGTCTGTGAAAAAAAATCAAAATCTTCTCTGATCGCTTGAGATCGAAGATTGGCATCAAAATCAACGCACACACTCCTCGACATACACACACCGACATATTGGGTTTTTTTTTGATTTAGATTTTTTTCTAACTCATTCATCGGCAACAGTGTTGACTTTTTTTCACCTAGAGTTGTTTATTTTTTCCCATTTGTTTCATCATTTGTTTGGTTCCAGATCTCATTTGTTCTCATACTATTCGGTATCCGTTCTGATCATTACGTTCATCGTTTGATCTCATTGAATCGATGTTGATGAAATTAGAGAGCAGAAAAAAAACCTAGCTTCTCTAGGTTCGCTGAGCTCGATATGGTTCATTATTGGATCCAATCATCAAAGAGAACGACGACAACAACAACAAACAGCCCTATTTGTTTCGAATCGATCCATTAAAATGATTTAATTGAAATTTGTTATTTTTTTATTTCATTCTACATTGGTTTCAGTGAAAAAGTTCCATCAAACTTGTTGGTTTTGGCTTTCGAATGGATCGAGATTCGATTCAAAAGAAAATTTGTTTGTTTGTTTAGTTTTGTTTAATGTTTTAGGTTGTTCAATGTTGTGCACATCATCATCATCATCATCGTTGATGATCGAATCATTTTTTTTTGGTGCAATTTTTTTTTTTAGATGAAATTCTTCTCTTTGATTCTACTATCAATATTCATTTCGATGATGGCTTTACTAATAAGTTCTCTATTGAATCAATCAATTTGAAGTGAATCGTATTGGAATATGAGCCAAACGATTTCTTTTCGATCACAAAATTGGCGTAAGTAATTCTATTCACGCTGATCCAAACTAAACCTAAGTGTCTGTTTGCATTCGCTAAATTGTGATGAATAATAGAGAGAGAGAGAGAGAGAGAGAGTAATAATAAATACTACCAGTAATAGAGTTTTATGATAATATTTTTTGATTAGGTTTGAGAGAGAGAGAGAGAGAGAGAAAAAAAAAATTTAATAATTTCAATTATGGATGCAAAGTGGTGGCTTGATATGTTCGATGTAACTAACAATCGAATCGTTTCCCCTTGTAGAATCATTTTTGGGACTTGTACAATATTGATTGTTTCGCTTGGATGCCAATTTTTATTGTCGCCATCGCACACACACACACACACACACACACACACACACACACACACCAATTCTGTTTGTTCGTTATTCTCTACACTATGAGCGATGCTATTCCAAAGTGAATATTATATTTCGAACGAAAAAAGTTTGTTGATCGTTTATCGATGTTTGTTTTGCTGATCAAACGTTTCTCTTCGAACAATCAACGAAACAATCGATTCAAGAACAAACCTAGCACCAGAACAGAGTGAAAGAAAAGAATTGTGAAATCTTCTTGAAGCTATTATTATTATTAATTTTGGAACGTAATTTTATCATTTTGGATTACTTGTTTTTTTTTTGGAGAGTTTTTGAGAATTCACCGAATTCTTGATTCAAATGAATCGAAAGTAATCGATTCGAAGATTTTGCTAAAATTGGAAAGCCTAAAAAATTATGAATCGATTCATTCGAGAGACAAATCAGATCTTAATTATATCAAAATAAATCCAATTTTTTTTCACACCAAAAAAAAAATTGAATAAATCTAAAGGATGGCATTTTCGTTTGAGCTGAATAAGAAAAATTGAATATTATAGAACTTCGAGATGTATCGATATCGAAGAGAGTTCAAAACTTGAAAATTTTTCTGATTACTTCGATTGATACTCTGGTTTCGGATCATTTACGATGATTACGATTCATATTGGTGCCTGATTTTACCGATCGAATCGGTTGACGTGCTCGATAATTGATGCCATTATCGAATCGATATAGATATCTCGATAAAACGAGAAAAAAAGCTGAAAATATTTGTGGATGGCAATTTATGACAACAGTAGATTATGATAATGATGCTGATAATAACGATGATGATGATGATTATTATTATCATTATTATTATTATTATTATTATTATTATTGCAAGAATTCTTTTGTCATACGATCATATCGTTGATGGAATGGAATCAATTCTGGTAACAATTCAATCACACATCATTGATTGTATCAGTGATTCATTTTTGGATGATATGATTGCAATTGCAATCTCATTCGTTTCGATACGAATATAGAACTAGACTATTATTACTATTATTATTATTATGGAACATTACAGCCCCAACTAGAAATAGAGAGAGGGGGGTGGAGGCAATAGAAAGCTGTGGAAATTATTCAAATAATAATCTCAATTATTTTCAAAGTTCGATAATAAGTAATAATATTTATCTGCTCCATTATCGATAATTATCTTGATGATGGAGAATTCGGTCCGATTCTTTGGTTTCGTTTTTCTTTTTTGTTTTCTTTGGTTCTGAACACTAGCAATTATTGTTATAAATTTTGAATTTATAAAAAATTTAAACATTTCAATAGAAGAAGGTGTTTGTATTCTTTATTATTCTCTCTCTCTCTCTCTCTCTCTCTCTCTCTCTCTCTCTCTCTCTCTCTCTGTAACGCGAAAGCTTTCAATTTGCATTATTCTCTTGGAAAATTTTTTGTTTCAATTTTTTCTTCAAACCATTTCTTTTGTGACCGCAAACAATTTTTTTTTCATCTAAAATTCGATCGACGCTCTCCATCTATTCATTTACTATTATCTCAAACAATCTCTATTTGAATATTAGTGTAGAAGCAGCAGCAGCAGCGGAAAAAAATGAAAATTAAATTTCAATGATTCTTTTGTTTGTGGAAAACAAAAAAAAAAAAAATACGAAACACTTCACGAGAAAAAAAAATCATAGAAAATTTTTATCCTTTGCTTGAAACGAAAAAAAAATAAAAATAAAAATCTTCCGAAGCAGCCAATGAAAAAAAAACACCACCAAAATTAACCAAATGAATTTTTTTTTTTTTTGTAAAATTCTAAGAGTATTTTGAAAAGATAAAAGTGGAATGTCGAGCAGAGAGAGAGAGAGAGAGAGAGAGAGAGAGAACAAAGCTAAATGAAATTTGTTATGATAGAAAACAATGGAAGAGAATCGGTTCATTACAGTTTCTCGAAATCGAGAAGAGGAAGAGGAAGAGAGAGAGAGAGTTACGGAAAAAAAGAATCAAATCGGAAGAGGAGAGACTGAAGGTTCCACTATTCATTCGAAAGTTTTTCGAAAAAAAAACTGCTTACACATAAATATCATCAAACAGAATAGGTTGTGAAAAAAAAAATTTAGTTGAAATATCCAAACAGGAACCAAATAATGAATGGGTTTTCGTTTTGTGTTTTTTTTTGTTTGTTCCAAATCCAATCCATAAATTGTTCCATAGATCTCTCTCTCTCTCTCTCTCTCTTTATATCCTCTTCCTTCCTGTGCAAGTTTCAAACGCTTTACACTTTTTCGTTGCAAAACGTTGCAAGAAAAAAACAATGACAAAAACAGTTCTACTCTTCTTCTTCACTTCACTTCGAATATTGATTTAGTTTGAGTTGTGAAGAAATGATCCAAACCTAGATTGGATCCAATGAGAACAATTTCTTCAGTTGGAAAAATTCTCAATTCGATTGGAAAACAAAAACCCTTTCTCTTTCTTTTTTTTTTTTTTTGCGATCAACAATCGTAGATAATCTTTGTACTTTTTTTTTTATATTCAATTCTCTTCTCTGTTTTTTTCTCTCTCTCTTTTTTTTGGTGGGTACCAGAAAAAAAAGATCTATGATCTTTGACTGCCATCAATCAGTAATCACAAACAGAAAACATTGTAAACATTGTTTGATTCTTTACAACGAAACAAACACTAAACAGAGACACGCACAGAGAGAGAGAGAGAGAGAGAGAGAGAGCAAAAGATTAGTGAGAGAATTTTCTTTTGATACGATTGAAACCAGAAAAGAAAAGAAAAGAGAGAGAGAGAGAGAGAGAGAGAGAGAAAGGAATCACTCTCGAAAAGGATCACCGTATGATCCTAACATCCTAACATCCGAACAATAACAACTTGAAATTAATGAATCAAAAACAATGTGCGATTCGAAATGATTTCAAACAATGCAATGCAATCTGAAAAAGCGAGAAGGAGAGAGAGAGAGAGAGAGAAGTAGGAAACACATTGCATTCTATTCACTAGAATCTAGTTGCTGAAATCAAGAATCTAAAATCCAATTGATGCTAGTTTTGATAGCGATGATGATAGTTGTGATGAGAATTTAATCGAAGAATTGCAAAAAAAAAAAAAATAATAATCAAAAGATTTTTTTTTTTGAAACAAAAGAATCGAACGAAAAGAGTGGCATATGAACAATATTCATTGAAAAGATTCAAGAGGCCGATTTCATTTCGATTTCGTTTTACGATTGAAGAGTTAAGAATGGTGAAACATCATCATCATCAACAACATCATCATCGATCCAGAAGAGAAAAGATCTTTCTTTACCATGTTGTTGATGATGTTGCTTGGAAACCTCACCATCTCGTTGCTTGTTTGTTTGATTTTCTCTCGTCCATTTTTCATTGTCATTTTGATTTATTGGCAATGCGCTTGTTTGTGAACTTTCTCTCAGAATGGGATACCAAATTTCGATCCCGAAATTTTTCAATCCTTTTCCGCATCACATCAAAACACCATGTCTTGTTGTCTTGTTGTGCTTTTTTATTTTGAGATATCTTAATCGAATTTTATTCCATCTTCGAATGGATAAGATAAAGAGAAGAAATGATCGTTACTATTAGGATTGCGATTTCTTGCATCTAGACCGAATCAGATCATCTAGATTTTGGAATCTGAGAGATCTGAAAAATGAGAGTCGGATGATTTTTTTTTACGATTGTTTTTTTTATTCTCTGGAACGAGTCATTCGACATTGCAAACGATCGCTTTGATCTGATTTCACTTGTCACGATTATGTGATGTTCTGAAACCCCCCCCCATTGATTTCATGGTTTCATCTAAGGTCCTCGTAGACAATAATCGATCTACGATATTCATACGAAAAACGATCGACAGTCTCTCTTTTACTATCGAATCGATTCTAGAGTCTAGACTCTAGGCCCTTTCAATTCTCGGAACGATCAACGATGTTTGTTTGATCGAAACTTTTTTTTTCTTCAATCTCGTATTCTCAATCATCTCGATTGATTCATAGTTTGATTCGCTAACGCGAATCAAATCGTTCCAAATTGAACGATGGGTTAGTTTGGGGCCTAACATTCACAATTGCTATCTCAAAATTTGATCCAAATACCACAATGATTTAAATTTGTTTGTTTAGATCGTTTTTTTTTATTTTATATTTATTGTCTAGCGTAAGTTTGTTTGTTTTGTAGCGGAATCAAATCTTTCTTTTGTTTTTTTTTCTTTTTTGTAATTTTGATATCGGAATCAAAATACAATTGGAAAATTGATCTCAAACGAACTAAACTAATTTCCATCGATCTATACTCTTCACACTTTTCGATCCGTTATAGCTTCAAGGCAAAACTTTCAAATTCCAATCGAGAAATCTCTTCGCTCTTTAGCGGAGAAAAAAAAATTAGCTCATTGTAAATCTTCGACAATCGAAACACTAAAACAGCAACACTTTTATCGATATGGTGTTGATGTGAGAGGAGAATGGTGGTGGAGTCTTACGGACCATAGTTGAAATTTGTTCCAATCAAAAGAGAAACGATCTCCGATCATAATCGAACCAAAGAAAAGCAGATAGAGAGATAGAGAGTGAGAGAAACTCTAAGAAACTTTGAAATGAAAACACTCTACTCGAAGCCCCCTATTTATGAAACAAAGCCGAAAAAAAAATGAACGATTCTTCGAAATGAAATGAGAAGTGAAATGCTAATAATTTTATTGATTTCTAGTTTTGTTTTTTTTCTCTCTCTCTCTCTCTCTCTCTCTCTCTCTCTCTGCCGATTTGATTTGGTCATTTCGTTCTCTATCGAAGAAGAGAAGATGATTTTTCTTCTCTGAAAGAATCTTTGCTTTGGATCGGAATCGATCCAAAATCGAATAAATGTTCCATCATCATAATCATATCGTATCTCTCACCTCCCCCCCCCTCTCTCTCTCTCTCTCTCTCTCTCTCTCTCTCTCTCTCTCTCTCTTTTCGTCAATGAAAACTATTCTAGTTTTTCACATTATCGTTGCTGTCGTTGCATTCGATCTCGATGATGTTTAATCATGATTGTGATCATCTTTTTCGACCATCACCATCATCACGGCCATGCTTGTTTTCGTTCGAATTTGATTCGATTCTCGAACCATTGAATCATCGGATCGTATCGGTTTTTTTTTCGATCGCTGTTTTTGTCAACTGACTATTATTTTGGGTTCGAACGAAAACGAAGAAGAGAATCGAGAATGAATGAATTCTTTGAAAGAATAAAAGAGAAATCTTTTTAATGGCTTCTCTCTCTCTCTCTCTTTGTCTTCGGATATGAAAAATGATTGCCATTTTTTTTTTCGTTCGCTCCCGTTCTCGTTCTTCGGGTTGTCGTTTTCCTCTTCCCCTTCCTCTGCTCTCTACTTCTTGTCCATTGATTTTGAAAATTTTTCAATGTTAATAGAGAGAGAGAGAGAGAGAGAGAGAGAGAGAGAGAGAGAGAGAGAGAGAAAGAAAGAGAAAAAAAAAATTGGAAGAAAAATTTCTATTCGAAGACAAGAAGAAAAAGAACAAGAAGAAAGGATCATTTGTAGAGGAAATTCTTGGGGGGGGGGCGTTTGCTCGCATCGTTTCTGTTCGGAACATTCACTCGTTCGCTCTTTTTATTTTGAGTTTTTTTTTCTCGTTATTAATTTTCACCATCCATTTCGATTCCGATTCCATTCAGACAAGACAGAAGGCAACCAAGAACAAAAGGATAGGGTCAAAACTGTGTGAATGAAAATCCACAATGTAATGGAATTATGAAACCAATTCCATCGATTTCGACAACTTCGACATTGTATTATTTTATTGCATTTCTCAATGCATCGAAAATAGATTGTTCGAATGATGGATAAGTTTATCTAGTTATCGGTTATCATTGGTTAAAAATTGGCCAAAACACGCTAAACTATTCTTGATGAAATCCAGGAAACCCAAACAGAGCAAGTTAATTTGTTAGATAAATATCGAACTAGGCCGGAGGAAGAGGAGAAAGACGGGATTAAGAGAGAGAGAGAGAGAGAGAGAGAGAGGAAATGTGTTAGAAAAGAAAATTCGATTTCATCATCTAGATATGGTACGAAATGATCCAAAAAAGCTATTTCCTTCTCATCGCATCTCAATCTGAAATCTTTAATCGAATAATAGCAAATTTCCGGTCCAATATTAAGCATCAAAAATATTGATGCCGAATCAATTGCATCGATCTCAATCATCATCATCATCATCATCATTTCTATTCCATTTCGAGGCCATAGGAGAGACCATATTATTCGTATTCTAGTTATAAGAGCCTATAACAAAGCTAGTATCATCATCATAGATCAATGATTGATCCAGTCTAGAGATTAAGAATTTCAATTTTGAATTTTTTCTATCTCTAAAAATTCTATTCTTCGGTCTTAGGGTTCATTTTTTGAATCTTAAATTAATGAATCTAGATTTAGCTTTCGATCTCTCTCCCTCTCTCTCTCTCTCTCTCTCTCTCTCTCTCAAATCGATCATCAAATCGTTCGTTCTCTGCTTTAGACTATTCACCGTCATCTCTATAGACTAGATCGTTTCACTTTGTTTAGAATAAACGCATTTTTTTGATATCGTTGGTCTCGTTGCTTTTTTTTTGTTTTTTATTCTTTATGGAAAATATTGTTGATTTTTATGTCTCTCTCTCTCTCTCTCTCTCTCTCTCTCTCTCTCTCTCTCTCTCTATTTTCCAGTCATTGCTTTATTGAAAGAGATCGAAAATATCGAGAATAAATCTTTTGGAATGTCCTTCGATTTCTAATCATCAATTCTCGAGATGACTGACTAAAATTCTTCTAACCGAGCTAGAAAGTGAGTGAGTGAATGAGAGAGAGAGACTAGAAGAAAAGATTTCTACAATCTTCTTTTGCTGGGCCACCAAAATCATCGCTTGGAAAAAAAAAATGAGAAAATTTGGGGAAAACATAAATAAATAAAATCATTGAAAACAAAATGGATCGTTTGAAATTCTCTTTACGCCTCTCTCTCTCTATCGAATCGATGATGATGATGATGATGATGATGATCTTTGAAACAAACAAATTATCATCATCATTGGTCCATAAATTTTGTTTGGAGTTTCAAAAAAAAAAAAAAAGCAAAAAATATTCTCTCTCTCTCTCTCTCTCTCTCTCTCTCTCTCTCTCTCTCTCTCTCTCTCTTCTCTTCTCTTTTCTCGGTCTTTCTAGATCTTTTTAGTTCTCTTTCCCCTGATTGTTTGTTGTTGTTGTTGTTGTTTCTCTATCGCTAGTTTATCGGAACATCAAATCTCTTACTTTCTTGATGCAAACAAAAAATAAAAAAAAGCTAACAATAAACTTTTCAATCGATTAGATTTTTGTTTTTCTTTTTTTTTCGCTCTAAAACTTTATCAAATTTATTTTCCAAAATTGCCGATGATAATGTTGGTGAATGTTAGATGTATAGATTTCGATCTGATTGCATAGAATTATGGACATAAAGATTGAAAAATTTGAATCTATTCCGTAATGGATTGAGATAGGAAACTCAATCAGAGAAATTCATTCAACGATTGAGATTTTTTTATGATGAAAATTGATGGATTCAGAGGCCATTGATTCGATCCGGATATGATGGTATTTGAATTTTTCGATACTTTCATTAAGGTCAAATCAGACTGTTGAGGTCATTGAGGTGATCATATAATGTGGTGAGGTTAAATCAGGTCATATTAGACTGGTGAGGTTATTCTAGGTCAGATAGGTCATATCAGATTGATGAGGTCAACTTAAATCCAAACTAGAGCAATGTTAAACTTGTGAGATTAAAAAATTAGAATCTTTTCAGTTTCTCGATGAATTCCGAGAACTTCATTAGATCTCTTGCAAAAACTTTGCATCTTTTCTTCTCAACATTTTGTTTCAACAACAAACGCTGGCGAGTAACTACCATAGCGATTGTTTTTGCCAAGATTTTGACGTAATATTTTTTGGATCACACAGCAAAAGATCCAGATAGCTAACGATAGAATCAGAATCAATAAAATCGCATAGTTCATCAAAAATTGTTGTCCAAATTTGCTCTTGCGAAGATACTCTACAATTACAGCAAAAAAAAAAAAAACAAATTCCACAAACCAAAAATAAAGAGTTAGTTTTACTAATTTTTTTATTTTCAATTCATTGGATACAATCCAATGGAGGGGGTGGGAAATTCTACAGTTTTTTTTGTCTGTTTCATTCGAAAAATTTAAATTTACCTACGAAATCAAATGGATAGGTTTCTGGATCGTCAAAATGTGATTCATTTAAAGAATGAACAAAATTGATCACTTTCAATTTAGACATTTTCTACACAATGTCTGTTCGTCTTCGGATGGAAAAAAAAACAAAGTTTCCGATTCGTTGATTGAATTGCAAACAAATGAAATTGGATTTATTTTTTTTCGTCGTCTTCTTCTTTTTCAAACACCTTCGCTAACGTTGTGTTTTTATTCAAAAAATGAAAAAAAAAAATCATATTTCATTCATATCGTAATTGGATATGAAAGTCTCACAATTCATCGAAGATCTCCGATTTCTCTCTCTATCTTTACCATTCAACCCTTTATCTTTCTATTATTTACCTCGTTTGTTCAAATTCATATTTCAAATTCCAACATTTACGAACGAAAGAGAATTTATATTTCGTTGTTCATTGAATCAAAATTAAGTAATTTGATTGATTGTTGATCTTTTTTTTTTTTTTTTTTTTTTTGCTGAGGTAATTGTATAATCAAGTGTACATCGACAAACATACCGATATCTCGTTATGCCTTAGCATCGTTATGAATGATGAGCATAGAGATTCACTGTGTGAATTCGGTGTGATTTGAATCAGATTCGACAGAATACAGAGAATTTCGACGAATAGGCCATAGGTTTTGTGGTTCGGAGGAGAAAATTTTCTTTCGCATCATCGAACTGAAACATCGAAACTGAAAAACTTCGATCGAACTCCTTCGATTGCTCCGATTTTGTCGATCTGAATGATTGTCGTCAAAAATGTCAATTTTTTTCTATTTTTTTTTTACTATTCAATCAAATAGCTTTGGTTCGGGAGAGAAATAGACGAGAACGGTAATGATTACGAAATTTTTTTTTTGGTGTAGGAAATTTTTTATAATTTTTTTTTTTTTGAATGCAAAACAAATCGATAAAATTCTGTCAATTTCTATGTGATCGGGGCGTTGTTCGATTGTTTTCTTCACATTCTATGGGAATGAGAATTTAAAATTTTCTTCTTCCGTTTCCTTTTCTCTCTCTCTCTAATTCTCTTTGTTCGATTTTATATTTTTATTCCGAATTTATTCTCAGAATATTTTACTATTGTCAATTTATTATAATTATTTTTTTCACTTTCATTCCATTCAATTCAATTCAATTCAATTGATTCATTGCATCTGTTTTGAGTTTGAATTCTTTCTTCTATTTTTTTTCTCTCCTTTTGGATTCAAAAACGAGCAAAAAAAAAAAAAAAAAGCTAGCAGAACTTTATGAAGCTGGCTGACATCAATCGAACCGATAGTGATCGTTTCGATCAAAAAAAAGAAAAAAAATCAAAATTTTTTTCTATAGCAAACCAAAAAAAAAAAAAAATGATCCTAAGAGAGAGAGAGAGAGAGACCGGTGGAAAAGATCCGAGGATCCGATTGCCAAAAAGAGTGAACGATCCTCCTCCTCATCATTCTCGTTCTCTTTCCTATGATGGTGGTGGTAAAATTTTTTTTTTTCGCCATTAAAATTTTGATCGCTATTATTTGTTTTGGACAATTTACAATTGTATGTTTTTTTTTGTAAGAATCTTTCTTCTATCCTTTCTTCGTTTCATTCTTACGATTTTTGAAGAAGAAGAAGAAAGGGAATAATATTTAAAGGAAAAAAAAAGAGATTCTTTTCAACTTGAAAATCGATTCATTTAGATCAAGACGGTTACTCGAAGAAAGAGATACCAGCATCGTTGGCTGAATTTCACAAATATTCTCATCACCCATTGATTGATTGTCGTTTTTGTTGATCAAACAAACAACAAAACAATAGTGAGAGAGAGAGAGAGAGAGAGTTTCAAGAAACTGTGAACTGTTATGGAATAAGGACAACAACATCAAACAATACACATTTGTCGAAAAGAATTTTCGGTTCGAAAATTTTCGATTTGAAAGACCTATTATCAATAATTTTTTTTCTCTCTCTCTCTCTCTTATCTTCTTTTGTTTTGTTTTGTTTCACTTCAATCTATCATCCAACACGTTATGAATATTGGTGAATTCTTTTCGGGACGAAGAATGATTGGTGGCGGTGGTGGCAGTAGCGATGATCGGTCACTAACTTTCAATTTCATCGAAAACCATTGGAGAAAAAAATTTCTCCGATTACTTTTTTTTGCGATTTTTTTTTACGAAATTGTTTTGATATATTGAGAAAAAAAAAATTTGATATATTTTTTTTTCTCGAATTTTTTTTTCTCTCCAAATCTTTTCTAGACATTTCGAAATCCGATACAGAGAGACAATCCTAATCGATTGCCTAGATAGGTCCTAGATCAGCCTAGATCAGACTGAAATTCTCTCTCTCTCTCTCTCTCTGAAGAAGAAAAGTGTGTGAATTGTGTATTGAAGAATAAGAGGAAAAGGAAAGAATTCTTGGGACAAAGAATGAAATTCCTAACTAATTTAGATCGGAGAATAGGAAGGAAGAAGAAAACAAATGCTCCACAATCGATTGCGTGTGTATCTAATTATCTTAGCTCAAATGTTAGCTTTCTGAAGCTGAAACCAAAAAAAAAAAATTCATAATATTTCTTCATAAATATTAACAAAGAAAGAGAACAAAAAATCGAAACTCTGAAAATTCTCGAAAGCTTTGGTTTTTTTTGGTCTCGAACATTGATGGAACACTGATGATTACGATGGTGATGATTGTTATGGTCTCGACCGCCCCCTCCCCTCCCGCTCCATCGCAAGCTCTCGATTCTGATTATTGTAGCAAGGAAAATTGAGAAGGAGAAAAAATGAAAAAAAAAAAAAAATTAAGACAATATCTTTGATGAACTTAATGGGAACAATTGATGGTGATTTATATTGCCAAAATTTTCTCTCTCTCTCTCTCTCTCTCTCTCTTTTTGCTCTGTTTCTTTTTTGTTTTAGATTTCAGCAGATTTAGATTTCTACTCGGACCCGAAACAGCCAGAATAAGAAACGAAAGAATAGCCAAAAAAAAAACAAAACGAAATCTGATGACAAAAAATTTCAAAAGTTATCTCTCTCTCTCTCTCTCTCTTGGTGACGTATCATTCAGAATGCAGCTTATCATTCGATTCCCATCATTAAGACATCTCCTTACCTAAGAAGATGCAATTGGTGGGATGACGAATTGAGATGCATGCAGATAGTAGTTAGGAACAAAAGGTATATCTTTTCTCGCGAAAAGAATCCACAAGTCAGGGAACACTACTATAACGAATTCCGAAGCTTTAGAAATAAATACGTTCGAATGATACGTAGGAAAAAATTTCTAAAGTGGAAAGAATTCTTAGAAGAATTACACTCCCAGGACACCTGGGGAAACACTTATAAAATGATCAAACACAAATCAAACCCAAAATTACATACACTCCCCATCATAGAGGACTTTCCAGCGAAAGAACACCCTATGATTATGGAAAAAATAGTTAATCAGATATTTCCTTCTAGAACATCTAGGCCCTATCCTAGATTTAATCCAGATAGAATAGATAACACAACCCAACAACACATAAGCCTAACTAAAGATTATATCGAATTTTTGATTCAGAAAACCAACAGCAAAAAAGCACCAGGTATCGATTGCATTACAAATGGAATGTTGAAAGAAATTAAAAAATTAGTTAGTAAATTTTTAGCTAAATTATTTGAGAAATGTCTGAAAGTAGGCTATTTTCCTAAACAATGGAAAAAGGGAATACTAACAATATTTCCTAAGCCAAACAAACCAGACTTATACAACTCCAAAAACTATAGACCTATTACTCTGCTTTCCAGTCTAGGTAAACTGTTAGAAAAAATAATTCAGATTAACATACAAAACTACCTTATAGAAACAAAAAAACTTAATTCCAATCAACATGGGTTCGTACCAGAGAAATCTACAATCACGGCCCTGTTTGAAATCAAAAAAAGAATTCTAGATAACAAAATTGATAGGCTAACTTCCATCCTCGCAATTGATTTTACTGGTGCTTTCGACAATGCTGATTGGGATATAATCTTGCATAACATGACTGAACTAAATATTCCTTCTTATCTAATTAGAATTATTAATAGCTATTTTCGCAATAGAAAAATTATTTTTAAATACAACAAACATAGATATTCCAAAGCCATGACACACGGGTGCCCGCAAGGTAGTCCGCTGTCGCCATTGCTATGGAATATCTTAATAAACAACCTCCTAGACACCTTTTCTGTAAATAATGCTTCGATATTTGCCTACGCAGATGACATTACAATAGTCTGCTCTGGCAAAAATATCAAAGAACTTCACAACACCATACTAACTGCACTTGAACACGTAAACACTTGGTCTATTAGGAATAATTTAACTATTAATTTCAATAAAACTAACATTCTCAACTTTCATACAAAAGCTTTCCCTTCTCCTATAGTTATAGATTCTAATTTAGTTGAAATTGTAAACCAAATGAAAATCCTAGGTTTAACATTCGAGAATCATCACCACAAGAACAAAATCAACTTCTCCACACACATCAACAACACAATAAACAAAACAATAAACATCAAAAACGTATTGAACAATTATTGCAAAAACACATTCGGTATTAATACCAGGAAAAGGCAAAATCTCTACAAAGGTTTGATCAGACCAATGATGATCTACGGATCAGAAATTTGGTCTGACCAAATCAATCGAAAACAACTCGATAAGTTAGAGTCCCTTCAACACTCTATACTGCGGAATTCCTTGATGGCTTTTAGGACTGTATCGAAATCTTGTGTTAATAGCTTAACCAGAATAGAAACTCTTAACACTAACATAGCTGCTAGGAAAACTAAATTTCTTCATAAGAATCGGATAGAGTTAGTCAATACCTCAGATCTAGATCAATACCTTAGAGAAGTCAAAAACTTAGAATTAAATAGATTATTTCTCAGCACAAATGTTAATTTTAGATTATTTTTCATAGAAAAAATCCCAAAATTCATATACACCAATTTCTACACAACACAATTTTTCACTGGTCACGGGCCATTCAATGAATACCTGCATAGAATGAAGATTGCCGATTCTCCTTTGTGTCCCTGCAATAATTGCTCAATACAAAACCCTAAACACCTTCTACTCGAGTGTAACCTCTTCACACACATCAAACACAACCTAAACTTGCACCACATCACTGATCTTTCCATCTTTGTAAGCGACAAAGATATCTTTGCTCGTTTCAAACAACTCTGCAAACACATACACGATCATCTTAGGCAACACCAACAGACCAATAACACTAACACACCAAGATTCTGATTCTATATTTCCATAAATATTCACTTACAAATTCCAATCCTACACTATTGTAATACCATTATTATAATTGTAAAACTTTTAAAAATAATTGTATGATTATATTATTCTTCATTAATACTGTATATATTCTATGTTGATATTACGCATTCATTCTTTATTTCACTTGTAAGCTATATTGTACTTTACCTCTAAATAAAACTCGCTATTCACATTGTTTCTAAAACTTTCTTAATTTTTAATCTATTAATCTCATATCTCATGTCAACCTATTGTTAAAATCATCCTACGCCATACTCGTTATAAACCCTTCATTATAAATATAAAAATTTTTTTTTTTTTTTTTTTTTTTTCTTTTTTCTTCTTTTTTTTTGTACCTTTTCTCTTATATTGTATCTTTCTTTTATCTATACATATCTTTCTATATTTGATACACATTCTGATCATATCAGAAACACCCACAATTCTACGTTTTTGCGAAACACAGGATCTCAAACAAGGACCAAAGGACCAAATCGACAAGGATCACAGGACTGCAATAGAAACGAATTCCAAACTCTCCAATCAACTTAAAACGTAGAACTGTCTGAAATCCATCACACACCCACACTTATTTGTATTATCCTTCCTGAATATCTTGTATTATATATCTTTATTTTAAATTTAGCGCAAATATCGCACTTAGCGGATACGCGCATAATAAAATTTAACTTTAACTTTAACTTAACTCTCTCTCTTGGTGTTTCGTAATCAAGAAACAACAACAACAGCAACAACAACAGCAAGAAGGCAGAGAGTTCAATGTGTTTTTTTTTTTTTTTTAGTGATCACTGTTCATCACTAAAATCTTAGTGTTCCTTAGTGTTCCTAATGATTATATGGTCCACAAACTCTTGTTCTCTCTGTTCCGAATGTGTTGTCGATTTCTCTCTCTCTCTCTCTCTTCGATCTTTTCGTTTCGTTTCGTTTCGTTTCATTTCTTGAAGTGTTTTTTTTTTTTGTTTTTTTTTTTTTTTTTTTTTTGGAACAAAATATGAGCGACTAGATTCTAGAGAAATTTGTACTTAAGAATGAGAATGAGAATGAGAAATCACTTCGGTCGAGAATCAAGAATCAACCAAGAGTAGTAATAACGGCAATTATCTAAAACTATTGACAATATTTTTTGACCATAGTTTAGTTTCACTATAATATTCTCTCTCTCTCTCTCTCTCGAAAAAAAAAAAATATTTGCTTTGATTATAAACCTTCGTTAGATGTTATTCTTTCCCCCTTAGAATAGAATTAGAAGCGTCTTTCTAAAGTCGGTTCGTTTTTTTTTTTTCGTATGCTGAAAAGCTAATATTTTAATTACTATTTTTTTTTCACATCTCGTTACAAAAATCTTACTATTTTTTTTTCATTCTTCTCTTTCCAACTGATAGATTCAACAATAGAGAGATATTTGTATCGAAATTTTTATCTGAAGAGAAACGCCCAACGCTCACTAAAAGCAAAAAAGATGATAATTCAATGAAATGCTGATGATGCAATACCAAGAGTGAGAGAGAGAGAGAGAGAGAGAGGGAGAGGGAAAGAGATCATCGAAGAATTCGTATTGCTCCACGACTCACACTTCCCTCATTCAACGATCATCATCATTATTATTATAAAGTTCTTAGTTTGGTCTAAATTCATTGAACAATGTCGAAATCGAAGATCAATTTATCAACTTTTGCATTCCTATACCAAAAACGGTAAGTTCTATATGACTCTATACAAAATTAAATTTAAACGATTTCTATTTTATTCGAATCAATATCCATCCATCCATATCAAAGATGCCCTTATTTTGAAATAAATTTATGAATTATATAAATCTACGATATAAAACCTTAAACAAAACGATCGTGATGAAGAAGAAAAAATCTTGACCACCACAAACAACTAACTGCCTACAAACTTATTTGATTTCGAAAAATTTCAATCGGAGAGATAGAGAAAAAATTTTTCTGTGAATTTGTACGATAATCTCAAAAATGTTCGATTCGGTTAATAATCGAGCTATCTCATCACAATCACCGCCAATCATTCGAACGATCTCAGCAAACGTCGATAATGGTCCTGGTGGTGGTGGTATCAATGCTTCAAATCATTTCTATCGAGCGACGAGTTCTGCACTGCCACAATCTGCTAGATTGGATACACCACCAATCTTTTTCAATAACAATCAAAGACATCCATCGCATCAAGCGATACCAACATCACCGTTAATATTGCAATCGGTGCAAGCAGACGGAAAAAATAATCAAACAGCAAAGCAAAAGAAAGCATCATGGCCAACAATCATTTCGGGAGTTGGGTTAAAACCCAAAACCTCAACAACAAAGCCACCGATCAACGCGAACGCTAGCGAACAATCATCGATGCCGAACGAACAGAACGATTCGAATGCGATGGTCACCGGTGGTGTACAATCAATCACCGTACAGAATCCGATTGCAGCTGTAGCTCCTGTGGAACCTAAACAACCGGCAAAAAGAATCATTCGTAAAGTGCCTAAGATACCGGAGAAAGCTGAAAGAGTTCTCTACTGTCTAGGATTGAACAATCCGATACGAAGACTATGCATCAACATTGTCGAATGGAAATATCCTTTTCCGTTTCTTTTTTTTTTTTTTTTTTGAATTTCAATCTAGTATCTTTTTTTTTAATTTAATTGGATAGAGTTTTAGTTAGAATCAATTGCTTAGAATCAATTGAATGAATCAATTAGAGGTTTTAGATCTTCAATTAGAATCCTATCTAAATCTTCATTGATTAATCTATAGGTTTCTTGAGTCATTCGTAGAAATTCCTCATCGATCCGATCGAATTCATCGATGAAAACTTTAATGGATTGTTTCAATTCATCACATAGCCTTGAACATTCGGATGCTGTTGATGTCGCTGTCATAGTTCGACGTTCCATCGAAGTTCGTTTTAGGACTAAGAAGAAAATGGGAAAACAATTAGTACTACAATAGATTAGGATTGAAATTCAAACAAAAAAAAAAATTGATTAAAACTCTAGAATCAACTCATTAGGGTGTGAAAAATTCGAGTTAATTAGAGAATAAGTTAATTGAATAATAGAAAAAAAAATACTAAACAAACAATATGAATTGAAAAGCTTCGTTTTGATCAATTAATTTCAATCTAATTTAGTGCTAATCGTCAATGATATTGTCGTCCTCTTCGTCATTATTCTCCTTAATTTGTTTCTCTCGACCCTTTTTTTTCTTTTTCCTTTCTCTCTCTCTCTCTCTCTCTCTACGCCATTCGAATGGTTGATCTTGGCAACAATCTGTCTCAATTGCATAGCTTTGGGTGTGTACACACCATATCCAGGCGGTGATTCGAACGATACCAATTTGGTTCTGGTAGGCGATTGATTCTTATCGGTTCGAAAATTTTTGTTCGTAATTTTTCTCTTTTTCTCTCTCTCTCTCTCTCTCTCTCTTTCAAACGAAAACAAAAACAAAAATAATTCAGGAAAAAATTGAATACGTTTTTTTGGTCGTTTTCACATTGGAATGTATCATCAAAATTCTAGCGTACGGATTCATTGCCCATCAAAGTGCCTATCTTCGAAGCGGTTGGAATCTTTTAGATTTCATTATTGTTGTGATTGGGTATGTGGAACCTCGATTTCAAACTATTCACTTCCGTTCACTTTTTCTCTTCTCAATACCCAAACTATTATTATTTGTCAAAGAGAGAGAGAGAGAGAGCGAGATTGAATAATTATTCAAAATGATTAATTAATCAAATGATTAAAATCAATAAGGACATTTTTGCGTTTTTTTTTTGTTTTGAATCGAACCCAAATTCAATTAGAAGCTGAATTAAATAATAGACTATTACAGATACAGCTGATATGTGAATTTGTGAATAAGATCACAACACTTCAAGTGAGAAAACAAATAATAAAGTTAAGAAAAAATCAAAAAAAAAAAAAATCTATGAGACCGAGAAATTTTTTTTCCCAAATCTAGATCTCTTCGGGAAAACAAAACAAATCGAGAATCGTTCAATCACATTGATCCAATCTAAGCTCGAGATCGAGATTGTTTTGGTTCTTTTTTTTTTTTTTTTTTAAGCAAAAATTCAATTGAAAAAAGAGCCGTTGATGAAACGTTTTGTCTGATTTAATTCAAGTCATGTCTCAACAATCAATTCGATGGGGAAAATTTTCTACCCCAAAGAGAAGAGAGTCCTTAAAAGCGGAAGACCAGAGAGAGAGAGAGAGAGAGAGAGCCTAGAACACCCAAACACACAGACACCTCGCTTGAATACACAACAGATTAAATTATTATGGAGAAGGAGAAAAGAATTCAATCAGAATTAATCAATCAGCCCAGTGATCTTTTGTTTCTCGAGTGCAGAGAAGAATATTTACAATTATTATTATTTTTTCTTTCTATTTTTTTTTACTGTTTCCCCTAAAGTAAGAATATTGATCAAAAATTCAAAAAAAAAAAAACTCAATTTAAATTTTTTTCCCCTCTTTGTTTGCTTTCTCCATTCTCACACATCATCTCTTTGATTCAGTTTGATATCGACTGTTGTGCAACAGATTTCCGCTGAAGGTATCGATGTCAAAGCGTTAAGAGCTTTTCGTGTACTTCGACCGCTACGTTTAGTTTCCGGTGTTCCAAGTAAGTTTAAGTTTTATGTCTACTTTTTATTCGGTTTTTTTAAGTCGCTAATTCGTTCACAATCGCTATCGAAACGAAGATGCTAATCTTTATAATGAGTGAATAAGAAGAATGTTTCTTTTTTTTTTTTTGTTTTTTGCTACAAATTTGCAATAAAATTTCTAAATTAATTCCATCATCTCTATATATCAATCATTGTTGTTGTGATTGTTTTACGCGTCTATTCAATTCAATCGAAGGGGTTCACAAGATGAAGCGAAAATTACGAGAATGAAATTCAAATCCGTATCTTAAATCGATCTTGATTGCGCAACGACGAGTAACTTTGAAACACATTCGAATCGATTGAGATCGAAAAAGAATTCGTTGCAAAAAAAAAAAACAAAAAACAAATCCAAAATGTTTTCTCGTAAACTAATTCTTTGGTAAGCTTTGGTCTGCCAAAATCTCTCAATGGATCGTAACGATATTTTTTCCCCAACGACAATAGGATTATATTTCTTAAAGGGCTTTTTTATTATTATTATTATTATTTCGCTCTCTCTCTCTCTCTCTCTCTTAGGTTTGTTTGGCTATGTTTGGAATGTTGTGGATTTTTGTTTGTCTTTTTTTTTTTTTTTTGATTCGCTATTTCATTCGTAGCTTAGCTTTGATTATGTTGTTGTTGTTATTATTATTATTATTGTTCATCTTCATCTTAATTTTGTTCTAATGTTTGATGATGGATTTTTTCATCATCATCAAACAACAACAAGGGATCTTCTTCTTCTTCATCTTTCCTTGAAGATGGAATAGTTTCCCCCCCCTTTTTTTTGGTAACAAATAAAAAGAATCAATTGGGGGTGATGAAATCGGTGGCGAAAAAAAGAAAATCCATTAGAGTTAATTCGAATGTGGACTTTGGCACAAACAGATCAGGCAAAAAGCGATGCTATGATCGTCAATCTCTAGGAAGAAGAAGAAGAAGAAGAGAAAAAAAAACCTAAATGTCTTCGAGAAAATTTTCACTTCGGTCAAAATCGAAAGAAAAAACATCGAGATAAATGCGATCAAAATGTTCGCAAGCCTAGACCTAGTCTAAGAGAGAGAGAGAGAGAAAGAGAGAGAGCAAAACATCAAATTTCAAGATAAATATGAAAGATGTAAAACTTTCATACTTTCTTCGCTTCGAATTTTATTTTTTTTTTCGTTTCGCCATCGAATACAATCATCGAATCTAGGACTAAAAAAATAATTTGACTTAATTTATTCATTTTGAACATCAATGACAATGATATATAACATCGATAGAGAGATAGAGCACAAAATGATTGGATGCAAAAAGACAAAGATGTAAAAAAAAAATTAGAAAATAGATCGAGAAAAAATAAACAAACGCAAAGAATGAACTTCAAGAATGTTCTCGGAACGATCCGATCCGATCCACATTGATGTGTCTTCTCGTAACGACTCGTATCGTCTCGATGATTTATGCTACGAAACGATTCAATTGGATCCGAATTGAGAATTTTACGAAAATATCTGAATTCCTTACGAAAAAAAAAAATGTTCTTCTTCTTTTGTGTTTCGCTTTCTTCTTCATTTTGATCTTCTCTCAATTGTTTGAAATCCGAGATGATTTCATTGAAAGTTTTGTTCCAAAACAGAAAATAAAAAAAAAAAAGAAAAAAGTAAAAAAGATCAACTTCAATCAATTTCGATCCGATAATAAGCGATCCAGCTCGATCTATCTCTCAGCTAGCTAGATCTCTAACATTATAATTGTTATTATGATTATTATTTGTTTTTTTTTGGTGATTGTAATTGTAGCTCGAAACAAAACCAGATAGGATATTGGTCTTAGAGATGGATCAATAAAAAGCGATCTCTCTTTTTTAAAAGCTCTTCTTTTGGATTGGAGCTTTTTTTTTCTCGAATTGACATAAAATGTCAAAATTTCTAAACGAACCTGTTCGTTGTTGTTGTTTGGATGGAGAAAACTAAAAAAAGAGCTCCATAAGCTAAATCTCTCTGGGAAAAAAAATCGAGGGTGGAATCCGAAAAAAAAAATCAAATTTTTAACTTTGCGTTTTGCGATAATCTCTTTACGGAGAGATCCCTAGAGATCCATCCCTAGAGCTCTTGGAACAACATCCGAAGATTTTTTTTTAATACAATTTAACACCATATTCAATCGTAATTTTTTTTTTTTGCCATATATTTAGATTTTATTTACGATTTCAAAAGTTTTTTTTTGTCGATCAAAAATAAAATTTAAATTTAAATTTAAACTTTCCAATAACAATAAACAAATAAAGACCGATGGCTTAGTGTTTTTCTCATTCTGTTTCATAGAGAATCCAAGGAAACTAGTAGTAGTAGTAGTAGTACTCTCTCTCTCTCTCTCTCTCTCTCTCTCTCTCTCTCTCTCTCTCTCTCTCTCTGGTCTGACAAGAATAATTATTTTTTCAAGGATTAGGTTGAATTTTTTTTTTTCTATGTTCGACTTCCTGTTTTGAAATGCATTTTCATTTTCTCTCCCAAACTTCTTAGCTATAAGATGGCTTTAAAGCTGTGTTGATTTATGATCTTTTTAATTTCATCGATAATAGTTTTGTTAATTTATCAATTCATCATTCATTCAGAGAAAGAGTAAGAGATTGAGAGAAAAGAAGTGTAATTAATTATGAACCATAATGGAACAAATTCGAGAGAGACTCGTGCACAATTCTCTGGATCTTGTGTTCTTAGTTTTAATTTGGGCTTAGAAAGAAAAAATTTTTTTTTTCATTCTACCATTGAAACAAATATATTCACTTCGATTCGATCCAAGCATCGTTCTCTCTCTCTCTCTCTCTCAACAAATGACATCTAACAAATGGCTTTTGGTGCTCGTAGGTGGACAATCAACAAACCGTAAGAGTTTCGAATGGTTCTTTAGAACATTGAGCGAAATTCTATCAAGTTAATGAAATATTGATGATGATCAATTGATGGATTGAATCGAAAAAATTCCAAATTCAAGGCCAATCGCTTCAAATGGATTAGGTAATCGATCAATAAAAATATTTAATCGCATCTAGAATCGATGACGTTTGTCATTTGGTATTCTGGATGATTGTTGTTGTTGTTGCTATTGCAATACCGATATTTATCTTCCTATATGAGAGATTCGAAAATGGCGATTTAGAATGAAAACACATGAAATACTATCGCGTACCAACATTGTGGTCGGTAAATTAACCGGTAAATACTTCAATTTTCTATTCCATATATTTTAGATTAATTGGAATTATTTTTTTTCAAATTTTAATCAGATCAACAGATCAGCTTGGAGAATTTTGATTGCTTTGCTTGGTTTTAGCGTAATGAATTTGTCGTTGAATTTCAACATCATAAAGTTCTGGATAATGTAATCGATAGAATTTTGGCACCAACACTTTGATTCTATCGTTCTCGATCTCGATCGTTTCGAATTCGACACTAGATTGACCTTTGCAGATCATTTCGTATTGATTCAATTGTTGTAGAAAACCAATGTTCGGCCGAATCGGTTCTCGAATTGATTTGATATGCAAAAATGCTTCAAAAAGATTGAATGTGGTATATTTGATTAGATAGGCAAGAATCAATGCTGCTGATCGGCTAACGCCAGCCATACAATGTACCACCGAACAATATCCTTTCAATCGAACGAACTCAAGTAGATCGGCAACATCATCGAAATACTCTAGAATCATCTCTTGAGGATCATCTTCAATTGGGACACGAATCGAAATGAATTCAGGATTCTTCAACAATGGCATCTCATAAGTAGCATTGATTATCAATCGAATTCGATTCGCTCGCATCGTTTCCGAAACGATACCAGTGACGCTTGTCTGATAAACACCGGGCACAATCCGATCGAATTCACTGAATGGTGGCATCAAAATCAATGCGGTATCCGCAGGCAATCGATTCGGATTCTGTTTGATCTCTTCGATCTTCTCTCTTGTGAACGGTTGTAAGCTAATCTGCTGAACGATATCTTTCTGTGTGTATGTTTTGATACGTTTCTGATCTTTGAATATCTTATAATTCAATTTGAAACAATCGGTTATGTCGGAAATCGATTGTAATCGCATCAAAGTTCGTAGCAATTCACTTGATCGATTCAAATTGAATCGGTTTGGATTAATAAATTCGAAAATTTTTCGATTATATCTAGATTCGATCCGATTCGATGATGGTTTTGAATCCAAAATCATCGATTTCTGTTTGATTGTTTTCTTTTGCTGCGATATACTTGTTCTCGTTGTTCCGATTATATTCTCTTTTGTCTGTGCGACATCTTTAACAAGATTGATCCGTTTTAATCGAACATTAATCGTTTCATTGCTCAAACATAAATTACCCATTTGATCTTTTACTCTCGTTTCCACTTTCTTCTTCTTCTTCTCCTTTTTCCTCTTCTTCTTCTCATTCTCTACTCTACTCTTTGTAGAGAAACAAACAGAATCTTTAAATCCTTACACTCTGGGATCTCTAAATCTTGGTTTTGGAATTTTTTTTTTTTGTTCACTTTGATTCTGATTTATTTACAATTCATTACATTTGGACAACAACAATTATATTACAACTACCAATGCTTAAAATTAATCGGATTAATTAGATTTCAGACTCGATTTGATTCGTTTTGATTCTTTCTGATTTTTTTTTGTTTTTTTTCTGTTTTTCTTCTTTCTATTTACTCATAGGTCTTCAAGTGGTTTTGAATTCAATCATCAAAGCTATGGTGCCTTTGTTACACATCGCATTACTTGTGATATTCGTTATTGTTATCTATGCCATAATCGGTTTGGAATTGTTTGTCGGTCGAATGCATCGGACCTGTTTCAATAATATCACCAGTAAGATATATAGACTCCCAAAAATTGCTATCGCTATTATTATCAGAATTGATATTGTCATCTTTGGAGTTTTTTGGTAGTTTTTTTTTTGTTTTTGAAAGGACCAAAATTCGAACAAAATTGTTTTAGGCTTCAAACAAAAATCTATCGATTCGTTTCGATCTTGAAAACCATATAGACCATATAGAGAGAGAAATCTTTAGCTCATCTCATCTCTCATTATGTTTAGCTAATAGCATCCATATTTTATCCATATGATAGAATGAATGATAAGGAAGAAAAAGAGATTACAATAGCAATCGAAATGATTGAACGGAATGATCGATGAACGAATCTCGAGAATATTCTCGAGAGAATCGAAAGATTGCTAACCAATCAAATGATCATCATCACCATCATCATCACCATCATCATCATCAATGTTTCTTGTATTCATTCATCATTTCATTAGCAGCATTCAACTAGAATTGAAAGAATGAATCAAATCTAGTTAATTAATAAAATAAATTAATAGATAGATTGTTATAGTGAATAGTTAAGATAACTAGAAGAGATTGCATCGGGCACTTTTTCACTTTAGATATTCATTCATTCATTCATTCGGTTGAGTTCAAACGAAAACAATCTCTCTTCGATTCATTAATTAATTAGAAAGTAAGAACGTAGCAATGTAGAACATTGGTAAATGGAATGGAATTACAAAGAAAAAAAAAGCAAAATAAAGTAAAAAGAAGGTCTAGATTTCTTCAATTTCCATTCTCTATGGCTGGATGATTATTGGTTATTAATTAAGCTCTTCTTCTGTTCGGGGCAATCTTTGTTAGCTCTCACTATGAGACATTCTCATTTGCATTGAATTCATTTTTTTTCCATCTTTATTGATTTTACTTTGATTTTTTTCTCATTTCTCTCTCTCTCTCTTCTCTATTCTCTATTCTGTACTTGTTCAATTCAACATCGATCCAAATTCTATGAAGATGAAATGATGGAAGATCCACAACTCTGTGGTGGTGAATATATGTGCGAAAATATTGATTCGATCGATGTCTATGTTTGCCGAGAATACTATGAAGGTCCGAACGAAGGCATCACAAATTTCGATAATTTTGGTCTAGCAATGTTGACCGTATTCCAATGTGTCACCAATGTAATGTTATTCGTTTTCGTATTGAAACACTCTCTCTCTCTCTCTCTCTCTCTCTCTCTCTCTCTCTCTCTCTCTCTCTCTCTCTCTCTCTCTCTCTCTCTCTCTCTCTCTCTCTCTCGTAGTTTTCGTAGAATTTGATTTAGTTGTTTTTTTTTTCTTTTATTCACTACCGGTACCAGGAAGGTTGGACCGATGTGCTCTATGACGTAAGTATTATCATACTTAAATTGAAAATTTTTGTTTTTTTTCTACTTTCAATTTTTGATCTCTCTCGATCATTTTCAATCGATCGAAATGATGATGATGATGATGATGATTAGTTTGTTTGTTCTCTGTTCTGTTGTTTTGTTAGTCAATTAGTTCGAAATTTTCGAATCAATAGATTTTTTTTTTTTTAGATGTTTGACAACAAGCTTAGTTCTTCTTTTCTTACTTTCACGAAAGCCAAATATGAAATCTGTTCTCATCAAAAAAAAAAAAAAAAAAATTCCGTAAAGAAAACACTAAAAAACTGGATCAATCAAATCGATCTGCCCTAGAAGCTATAGGACTTATCGCTTATTGCACTCAAATCAAGAGAATCTAAGAGAATAGATTTTTGACGAAATGAAATCGTTGATTAAATTAAATTCGAATCGAAAGAATCGAGAAAAAAAAAATACTTAATTTTCTTTAATCGAATGGTCAATGCTATTTCAAGAAACACAAGTCCCAACTCAATCCTTCCACATCACATCTGACAGATCTGAGAATCAGATTTAATAAAATCGAATCAAATCTTTTGATGAATTTTTATAGAATTTCTTTCGAAATAAATCAATTAACAGATTGAAATGAAATTCAAGTAAATTTGGATAGATTTAATATATTATGCTTTCCTTTTACATCACTCTCTAATTCTCTAATTCTCTAATTCTTTCTTTCTAATCTCAATTCTCTTAGATTTCCTCAAAATTCTGATTCTATTCTCTCGATCTCAATGTTCTTAGTCTCGATTTAATTTCTCTCTACGTCAAAAATATCATTGCTATTTCAAAATCGATCGATCAATCAAACCATCAAAATCTGCGAGCGAATTCTTGTAGTGTGATCGAGAGCTAAATTTCAATTAAATTATTTCTCTTTTGATTGAAATTTTCTATAGAAAAAAAAATTTTTTTTTTCCATCAGCTTATCAGAAGATTAACATTCGAATCCGTAGCTTTTCAAAGAGTTAGAGCTATTGTTGCATCTAAGTTTAAGAATTTTTCTTTTTCTTCTTTCATAAACTATTTCAATATTTTTTCTCACTGATAGATTAGAAGCGAAAGATGGCGAGACAGAGAGATAGAGATAGAAAGAAAATTCTAATCCTAAAGAAAGAAAAATGATTTCGATAGGGCTAGATTTCTTTGGAACGCCCCCTCCCCATTCTTCATCAAATTTAGATTCTATTCTAGGCGTTGAGATTTTGAAATTTGAGTTGTTTTCGTTTCGAATTTTGTTACGAATATGTTTTTTTTATCATGTGGAGAGTAGAAAATCATCGAGACTCAAAAAAAAAAAAAAATCACCAAAGTAGTGTTCCAGCAATCCTAGACCAATGTTTCAAGTTCATTATTGTCGAGTGGAAATCTCTCTTTCACTCAATTCAAGCGAAATTACAACGATAGACAATGAACTTGAAAGCAATGAAACATACATTTAATTAACAAAAAATAATTATGTAACGGTTGAAAGAATACACACCCACACCCACACACCAACTTCTTTTTCTTCAAATCATCACCACAACCACCAGCATCATTAAAAGAAGATCAACTTGAAGATCTTGAAATGGAACAATAACCAAACGAAACAAACTTTAGATCAGAGGTGTCGCAAAAACTAAAACCACTAGATCTATTTGTTACCCAAAATGCCTCCATATCCAAAAGAGTTTCGATATCCCCCCCCCCATCTACACTTGATTGTTATTTTTGTGAAACTTTTGTTTTCTTTTTAATCTTCTCTCCATCTTAGATGATTGAATTCTTCGATTTTAACTTTCTATAACTCTAGTCTTTCTATCCTACTTCCTCTTTCTCTCTTCCCATTCCAAATGATATCTTCATTATTCTCTTATTATCGTTTTGTTTTGGGAATTTTTACGCCGCTCTCTCTCTCTCTCTCTCTTTTCTTTCGGTTGTTATTGTTACGATCGTATCTGGAGGAAAAGAAAAAAACTAGCGAACAGCTAGAAGTCTAATCATTTTTTATCATTACCAATCTTTTGTTTTATTTTTCTCGGTCTTTTCATTGTTATCGTTGTCCTTATCCCTATCCTCTTCCTCCTTCTCCTTCTCCACCTCCTCATCATCATCATCATTATTCTCGTAATTGTTATTATTATTATTATTATTATCATCATTATTATCATCTCATTTGAATGTTTCATCAATCTTTGATGCAATACAATTAATTTCATCCATATTCTTTCTGTTTCCGTCTTCCTTCTCTTCTTCTTTTTTTTTTTTATTTTACTTCTTTTTTTTTTCATCCGTTAGATTAACGATTCTGTTGGAAATTCATGGCCTTGGATCTATTTCATCAGTCTCATTATACTTGGCTCTTTTTTTGTGATGAATCTAGTATTGGGTGTTTTGTCCGGGTAAATACCACACCGAGCAGAAATCGAAACAAACATTCATTGATTTCGATTGTTATATTCAATATTCATTTTATTCTAATCTTTTTTCTCTTGTCTCCCGATGGATTCATAAAACCACTTTGCACCGGATGCGATTACAACTAAAATCAAAAAAAAAAACTCTAAAGAGAATTCTCCAAAGAAAGAGAGAAAGCTAAAGCTCGAGGTGATTTTCATAAGCTACGAGAGAAACAACAAATCGAAGAAGATCTTCGTGGCTATCTCGATTGGATCACTCAAGCTGAAGATATCGATCCGGAAGATAAAACGATTAGTAGCGGCCGAATCGAACGACTAGGTTCTCATTGATCGATTTCTTTGATTCGATGTTTTGTCTCAAACCCTCTCTACCTTCACTAGATCTAGATTCCGATTGAAATTGGATCGATTTTTTTTGTTATTTTCATTTGATTCTTACTTCCGTTCAATGCATGACGCTTCCAATGCTATTGAATGTGAATTGATAATTAATTTCATATCTTTCCATATCATTTCTTTTTTCTTGCGATCTCAATCTCTCTACAATCAAATCTTTTCAATTAAATGGAACAATTCAACGAATCGATAGTGGATGAGGAGAACAAAATTGATGCTGAAGATGAGAATATCGAGCAACAACACCCACCATCGTATTGGACTATTCAAAAGTAATCGGATGCTGATTTTTTTTTTTATTCTATTTTGCTATTTTTTTTCCTTTAATTTTATTTTTCTTGTGCTCTTTTCTTTTCTTTTTTCATCAAAAAGAATGCATTTTATGCGAATCAATAGGCGAACAAGACGAGCTTGTAGAAAGATTTGCAAATCTCAAGCCCTCTATTGGACTATAATTGTTTTGGTGTTTCTTAACACCTTAACATTGGCTTCGGAACATTACAATCAACCACAATGGCTTGATGATTTTCAAGAAGTAGCGAATGTTGTTTTCGTTACACTATTTCTTCTCGAAATGCTACTGAAAATGTATTCGCTTGGATTGAAAGGCTACTTTTTTTCTCTATTCAATCGATTCGATTGTTTTGTTGTAGTCAGTTCGATTTTGGAATCAATTCTAACCTATTCAGGTGTGATCTGATTGAGAAAATATTTTTTTTTTTCTTTCACTTTCTCTAATCGATCGAATTTTTTTTTTTTGAACTTTTCCCCCTCTTATGATTTTTTTTTCACACGATAGATTTGATGCCACCATTGGGTGTTTCCGTTCTACGATGTGTTCGTTTACTTCGAATCTTCAAAGTGACCAAGTTGGTTTGATCATTCATTCATAATCATTTCAATTCAATTTCTTTCCCCCCGCATTTCAATTTCTAACAAACAAACAGTACACAAATTAGTTTGCGTAAAGTTTCAGTTTGCATCCAGATCAAAACTCTTGATTTGTTGACTTTTCTTCGCACGGATGCGATCGGATACGATCCGGGCAAACAAAATCGAACATTGTCTAGAGTCTAGACTTTAGATGCTTTTCGATTAGTAGCTTTTAAACAAAAAAAAAAAATTACCATTCAGATAAATTAGAGATTAATTCTCTTTGTTTCTCTCCGATATTTGTTTCCCTTCTTCTCTGAGATGATATCGGAGAAGAAAAGAAAAAAAACGTAGGAAACTTTTAGCGAAAGCCTAGTGAGACTTAATTTCATTTCTAACTCTCTCTAGACTCTCTCTCTCTCTCTCTCTCTCTCTCTCTCTCTGACTCTAATTATCAAATCATCACTTGATTCTTTAGCTATATTAAAGTTCCAGAATGAAAGTTTCACACATCTTTCCTCCCCTCCTTCCGTTTCCATCTTCTTCGGAGTTTCCATTTTTTCTTTCTCCCATTTGATGATTGATTTGTTCTTTATTTATTTTTTCCTTTCCTATTTTTTTTTTTTTTTGCTCAAACCTTGAAAAAACAAAACTTTGAAGATATTGGCTATCGTTACGGAATCTCGTTGCCTCCTTGATCAATTCGATGCGTGCGATCGCTTCATTGCTTCTACTATTGTTTCTATTCATTGTGATTTTCTCGTTGCTCGGAATGCAAGTGTTTGGTGGAAAGTTTAACTTTCCCGAAGAGAAACCTCGACACAATTTCGATTCATTTTGGCAATCTCTTTTGACCGTGTTCCAAATTCTAACCGGCGAAGATTGGAACGTTGTGATGTATGATGGTATTAAAGCATACGGTGGCGTATCGAAACCCGGCATTTTAGCTTGCGTCTATTTCATAATTCTATTCATATGCGGTAATTGTATGATGTCGCGATATGAATTCATAATTATCTAAGTAATAAAATGGAAACTAAGTGAAAAATTTCTTCCTTTCATCGAAGATATTCTTCTCAATGTTTTCTTGGCTATCGCTGTCGATAATCTAGCCGATGCTGATAGTTTGACAATCGAGAAAGAGAAAAAAGATGAAGATGATGATGAAGGTCTCTCACCGGAAGAGATGGTGAAACGTTGTGAAGAGATCAAAAGAAGACGTCGTAGACGAAGAAAATTGAGACTACGAAGACGACGTCGTAGGCAAAGAAAACTACAATTGGAACAAAATCAACAAAAAGCCCTGAGGGAGACCACCAACGAGGAGCTAAGCGGTGGCCGAGTGAAATTCGAGGAAGAAATTTCGGAGAAAAGAAAAAGCATCGATGAAGAGCTTGGTGCTAAAGAGAATGGTGAAGAAGATGCACAGCTAAGTGATGAAGAAGATGATGATGATCTAGATGAAGATGATGATGAAGATGATGATGATGATCTAGATGACGACGATAACGAGGGTGATGATGATGATGATGATGATGATGACGATCTAGATGACGAGGAAGATGATGAAGATGAAGAAGAGCCTCTTGAAGATGATGGTCAATTGGGTAAGATAACAATCAGCAAAGAATATCAAGGTGCAAGACCAAGACATATGTCGGAGATTAATCTCAAGAAAAAGATACCACCGATACCGAAATCTCGTTCATTTTTTATCTTCCATCATACGAACAAGTAATTGTGATTGAGATTAAATTTTGATTCGATCAAAAAAAAAAAAACTAACCTGAAGAATATTTGTATTTTTTTTTTTTCCTTCTTCTTCTCTCCTCTTCATTTTGGTTTCTTTTTTTTTTTTTTCTTAGATTCAGAGTCGCTTGCCATCGTTTCATCAATCACAACTATTTCACCAATGTCGTTTTGATGTCGATCATAATCAGCAGCGTTATGTTGGCTGCCGAGGATCCATTGGATGCGAATTCATATCGTAACACTGTAGGGAGAGAGAGAGAGAGAGAGAGAAAAGCTTTTTTTTTTTTTTTGTTTGAATTGTTTGCGAATGGCTAAATCTAATCTGGATTTTTTTTTTTCTTTCTCCTCGTTATAAAGATATTGAATTATTTCGATTACTTCTTCACCTCGATCTTCACCATCGAGATCACATTGAAGGTATTCTTCGGAGTGTTTGATTTCTCTCTCTCTCTCTCTCTCTCTCTCTCTCTTTTGATTGAATTATTCCGATCATTTGTCAATATTATTCAATACTCTCTCTCTCTCTCCACAATCCAATCTCTTCCAATCGATATTCAAAATTGATTCAATCTTCTATTTTTCTTTTTTTCTTTTTTTTCAATCAAATTTTCAACCAAAGACCATAGCCTACGGTGTTGTTCTACACAAAGGAAGCTTCTGTCGAAGTTATTTCAATCTTCTCGATATTCTTGTGGTTTGTTGCTCATTGATTTCATTCATTTTCTCGTAAGTTTGTTTCTCGAGTAAAAAAAAAAAAAAAGAAAAAAGAAACGAAACCATCAAAGTAGATCTGATTTAATTAGCCAACGATCATTAATTAATTAAACGGATTTTATTTTATTTTTTTATTTATTTATTTTTTTTTTTTTGATTTTGTATTTTTTTTTTTTTTTTTTTTTGAAGCAATGGAACATTTTCAGTGATTAAAATTTTGCGTGTTCTACGAGTACTAAGGCCATTACGTGCCATCAATCGAGCGAAAGGATTGAAGGTAATAGTTGAAAACAATCTAAGAGACTAATACCAGTTTTTGAAGCAATTCAAATGGGAAAAAAAAATTCCGGAAAAGAAGTGAAATTTTCCAAGATCCATTAAAATATTATCTCGATCAGAATGAAAGTGCACTGGAGAGAGAGAGAGAGAGAGAGAGAGAGAGAGAATCAATAATGGCTGACAATCCGATAAGATTTAAAAAATCCTTTTTTTTTTTTTTGATTTTACATTTTTGATTTGACAATCTCTTCTTTCCAAAATTCTTTCCATTTATTTATTATATTTTGATTATTTATTTTGGATTCAACTCTCCCCACTCCAAATCCACATTGCTCCTGTTTTCGATGTCGAAACTAAGCATGTCGTTTCGTGTGTGATTGTGGCGATCAAAACTATAGGAAATATTATGTTGGTAGGTATTTTGCATTCCGTATTTGCTTTTTTTTTATTTTTTTGATTTTGTTTCGAGCATTTTTTTTTTTGTTTCTTTTTTGTTTCTATTTGTTTTTTTTTTTTGTTTTAATTTCAATTTCATTTTGTTTTGGATTCTTTTTTTTTTTTTTTTTTTTTTTGTTCACTTCATTTTCGATCAATTTTCATTAATACTTTTAGGTTACCTTTCTACTTAATTTTATGTTCGCTGCAATCGGCTGTCAGCTATTCAAGGTAGGAAAGTGTTCCATGGAATTGAAAAACTGAATTTGCTTCCGAAGAAAAAAAAAAAAAGATTTTGCTTCTTTTTCCCCTCTTCTTTCTTTTGCTTCTTTTGCTTGTTCGTAAGATTTGTGAGGAGATTTTGTTAAGAGTTTTGGAAGACAACAAGAAAAACAGAAACAAAAAACAAAATAGTCAAACATTGTCGATTCCCGACTAAGATCGAAATTTATTCTCTTTCATCTGAAACACCGATTCCAAACTCTTTGATAATTGAAATGTTTTGATATTTATTTATTTTTTGTTTGTATAAATAATCTTCAAGTTGGTTGTTAAATCAGTTTTGGTGGCGATCAAAATGATCGGACAAATTTTAATGGTTACCTATTTGCTACAATTTATGTTCGCTGTGGTCGCACTGCAGCTATTCAAGGTAAACTTGTTGGTCCTATCCCATTTTTTTTCCGGTTTCTAAGTTTCTAGGTTTTGAATTTGATTTCTAGTTTTTTTTTTGATTTCAATTCGATTCTTTCGATCTCTTACTATGAATCTCTTTGTTTTAGAATTTTTTTTTTGATTTTGATTTTGATTTTGATTTCTTCTCCTCCGTAGCATTCAATGATGATGATGAGATTAGCAAATTTGTGCATTCTCGTTTTGTTGCATGAAATTTCCTTGCATAAGTTCGCTAAATAATTCATTCAAAATCTTCGATCCGATTAAATGAGAGATTTTTCTTTTTTCTACAACTTCTTTGATTCACTAGGGTACATTTTTCTCTTGTAATGATTTCTCCAAGAGTGTTCGAGAAGAATGTCAGTAAGTAGTGATCGAGTAGTAATCTTTTAAAGAAGATTGGATTGATATTTTTTTTTTTGTCTGTCTTTTTTTTATTTTTTATTTTTTCTTCAGAGGAAATTTCATCTCCTATGATGGTGGCGGTAATCCTTCTGTTTTAGAACGTGAATGGGCACGTAATAAGTTCCATTTTGATGATATCGGTGCCGCAATGCTTACATTGTGTACTGTTTCAACTTTTGAAGGTTGGCCAGAGTAAGTTCTCATAGAGATCGTTGTTGAAAAGATCCGATTGTAATTATTGAATGAATTCGATCTTAGCCTTCTATATAAATCTATCGATTCGCATGCTGAAGATCATGGTCCGGTATATAATAATCGTCCACTTGTAGCAATCTTCTACATAATCTACATCATCGTTATCGCCTTCTTTATGGTCAATATTTTTGTCGGTTTCGTTATTGTTACGTTTCAAAATGAAGGCGAACAAGAGTATAAAAATTGTGAGCTAGATAAGAATCAAAGAAATTGTATCGAATTTGCATTGAAAGCTCGACCAGTTCGACGATATATACCGAAAGGTTCGTTTTTTTTATCTTTGATGATCTGATGATGAGGGATATTCGAGG
This sequence comes from Sarcoptes scabiei, assembly GCA_020844145.1. Taxonomy (NCBI): domain Eukaryota; kingdom Metazoa; phylum Arthropoda; class Arachnida; order Sarcoptiformes; family Sarcoptidae; genus Sarcoptes; species Sarcoptes scabiei. The sequence continues at coordinate 760,290 of CP080487.1, read as the reverse complement.
ATAATAAATCAAGATTAGTTTGATTTGTCTCTCTCTCTCTCTCTCTCTCTCTCTTCATGAAAAGATTAGAAAAGATCGGCATAAGGAAAAGAAAAGAAAGTCACTAAGCTTTTCAACGATCCAATTTTTTCAGATTCTCAGATCAGAATTTTATTGATTTTATCAAATAGAATCGAAACTAAATCTTGATTTGATTCGAAAATGAAATTGAAATTTCAAATCACGATACATACAATCTATCATAAGATGAATCAAAATTAAACTTTTAAACAAACACCCATTTTTTTTTTTTTTTGAGAAACTAATATCTCGTTGCACGATAGTTAAATCGAACAATAGTAAAAATAGATTTCAAAACCATAGTGAACCATTTCTAATATCTTATTATTATTATTATTATTATTTTTCTTATTATTTCGTATCTCTTTGTTTCGATGTTCGAACATACCGACACCCGTGCACCAAAATACACCAACGATATAGCACGTGTCCAATATAAAGTATGGTGGCTTGTTACATCGCATTATTTTGAATATTTCATCTTCGCAATGATTCTCTTGAATACGATTACGTTGGCGATGCGGGTAGGTTTCGTTCCAAAAGCTCAATCAATCTCTCTCTCTCTCTCTCTCTCTCTCTCTGTTCCGTAGAGGAAGAAACAAAAGAAAGTAATCTTATTTCTTCTTTTTCTTATTTTTTTTTTCTTTTTCTTTTCAAACCAAGTACAATAATCAACCTGAAACATATTCTTACGTTCTGAATATATTGAATATTATCTTCACTGCATTGTTCACTGTAGAATTTGTACTGAAATTGTTTGCTTTCCGTTTCAAAGTTAGTTCGTTTCGAGATAAGAATTTATCCCCAAATAGTCTTGTGATTGATTTTTGATTTTGAATTATTCCGAACTCTTTTCATACAGAATTATTTCGGTGATCCATGGAATTGTTTCGATTTCTTCATCGTTCTTGGAAGTTTAATCGATATTGTCTTCGAACAAATCAATGTAATTTGCTTCGGTTGAACCTTTTTTTTCAAAGAATCGATTTATTAATCTTTGCTTTTTTTCCGATTCTTTCTCTCTCTCTCTTTCTCTCACAGCCGCACGAATCGAAAGCAAAAGCTTCGGTTAGACCGACTTTTCTTCGTCTGTTTCGAGTGATGCGTTTAGTGAAACTTCTTAGCCGCGGTGAAGGCATTCGAACGCTTTTGTGGACATTTTTGAAATCTTTTCAGGTAAATTTTTTCCTGAAAATCTAAAATTTTTAGAATAATGAGATTTTTTTTCTCGCTCATCAAAGGCTCTTCCATATGTTGCCCTACTTATTTTGATGCTCTTCTTCATCTACGCTGTGATCGGTATGCAAGTGTTCGGGAAAATCGGTCTCGATGATGACACAAGCATCACTCGTAACAACAATTTTCAAACATTTTTTCAAGCAATCTTAGTTCTTTTTCGTTCGGCTACCGGCGAAGCATGGCAAGAGATTATGATGGACTGTGCCGATACCAACGATATCAAATGTGATCCGAAATCGGATGAAGGAGCAGAAGCTAATTGTGGTTCAATGTTGGCCATTCCATATTTCATCTCGTTCTATATTCTTTGCTCTTTTTTGATCATCAATCTATTTGTCGCTGTTATTATGGATAATTTTGATTATCTCACAAGAGATTGGTCAATTCTTGGTCCACATCATCTGGATGAATTTGTTCGCCTTTGGTCCGAATACGATCCCGATGCTAAGGGAAGAATTAAGCATTTGGATGTGGTCACATTGTTACGAAAGATATCGCCACCATTAGGATTTGGTAAACTTTGTCCACATCGAGTCGCTTGCAAACGTTTAGTCTCGATGAATATGCCTTTGAATAGCGATGGTACTGTAATGTTCAATGCTACACTCTTTGCTATCGTTCGAACTGCGTTGAAGATCAAAACCGATGGTAACATTGATGAAGCTAATGAAGAGCTACGATCAGTGATACGTAGAATTTGGAAACGAACTAGTCCGAAACTTTTGGATCAAGTTGTTCCACCAGCGACTGATGATGATGTCACAGTCGGTAAATTCTACGCAACATTCTTGATCCAAGATTATTTTAGAAGATTCAAGAAGAAAAAAGAGGAACGTGAACGAGCTAACAATCAAGATCTAGAGGATACGGTAGCTTTACAAGCTGGTCTTCGTAGCCTTCACGAATTTGGTCCACAAATAAGACGAGCTGTTTCGGGTAATCTTGATGAGGATAACTTCGAGAATGGACCAGATTGGGAACCAATGCATCGAAGAAATCACACTCTATTCGGTAATGTTTGGTCTCAATTTCATACCATTAAGTTACGAAAAGCACCGACAACATTTCATCAAAGTGATGGTAAAGATGATCAAGAGTTTGTCTTCTCTCCAGGTAATCGATCATCGCACACTCACACACTGTTTTGAAACGATTAATATCACTCTTTTATTTTCTTTCGTTCTTCAAGTTCAACCTGATCAAAAAAGATCAAAAAGGTATATCGATTGTCAATCTAATTTGATGAGAGAAGCTTATTTTTTTTTCGATCGAAATTTTCTTATGCTTTTCGCTTTTTTTTTTGCTTCCATAATGCTTCTATTGCAGCAGTACTCGTAATTTTGTTCGTTATAATTCAAACGAAAAACATAATCTACCTTGTAGTAACGTTGATCCAAACGTTTTGGATCAACAAAATCAACGCATCTATGCATTGAATGTTCCGATGGAATATTGTTGTTGCCAAGATTGTTGTTGCTGTCTCAACGATCATTGTCGACAGCAACAAATTTGTGAACAACCGTTCTGGTTAAATAATGGATGTCGAGAATATTCGATCATCACACCGCCTCCGTTGTTCCGGAATACAGTACGGAATCCAATCGAAACCGAGTTGAACATCGAAAAACGATATCCGTTTTGTTGGAAATTAGTTCAACAACAGTACAATAAACCAACAACATCCTGGTAGAGACATAATTTTGATCTTGATGCAGTTTTTGTTTTAGTTTTTTTTTGTTGCGGACTTCGAATGCTGCAAGATTTTTACTCTTGATTGATTTTGGGTTCATTTGAGTTCAGTTTTGTTTCAGTTTCAAGCGTAGATTTGAATTCGAATCGATCGAATAATAGTAATAATCGCAATTTTACTTCAAATAGCTTTCCATTCGACATCGAAATGGATACTTTACAAAGTGATAGTTACATCGATCCACATCGTACCCAACAACCTCCAGAGATAGTGGTCGTTGATGAACCTACAACGGATGCTGAGATTGAGGTTAAGCAATCAATGGAAGCTGATTTACCTTCAAAATCAGATCGACGCCATTCATCGATCTATTCGTTAGATTTGTTAGATGATGAGAATCTGATTGATGAATGTCAATCGAATAAATTTCGAAAACTATCGAACAGCTCAAGTCGATCTTCATCCTTCCGACGTAGACTATCTGGTTGTTTTCGTAAACAAGACAGTCATGAATGGCCGATTCTGATCACGATCGATCATGATGATTCGAACGAGGATGAAAATGATCGACATATCAACAATACAAACAATAATAACTCTAATAATATCGATCCTAAACGTTTGAGCTGGTATCGTCGAGCTAGCCAAATAATACGCGGTCGATCATCATCTTTCAGTGAGAATCGAGAATCTAAAAAGCAGAGCATCGATCAAAATAAAGCGATAAACTATCGTAACAATAGTCTTGGAAATGATGATCTCTTCAGAATGGATCGAGCAGATCCATTGACAAGACTAGATCTTCGTAGAGAATCAAACTATCAAAATCGAGCGTTGAATATCGCTGATTTATTGAATGATGCTTCGAAACGCTTTCTGACTGCTTCGGTTAACGATTTGATCGCAACGCCTAAGATTGCATCGCGATCAAGTTCGCCACAAAAATCCTCCTATCTAAAACCAAACAATCAATTACCATTTGTTCGTTCAGATAGTAATCTCGTTTCTTATGGTTCCAATCTTCGAAACAGATCTGTTCCACAGCCCCCTCAAACTAGTCCATCTTCATCGATTTCGCAACGTTCACAACGTGATGGGCCAATTATTGGCAGCGCTGATGCATTGGTCGGACGTATTCTACAAGAGGAAGGTCTTGGAAAATACATTGATCCTGGATTGATTCATGCCGCACAACAAGAACTAGCCGAAGCTTGTAATCTAACTCAAGAAGGTTAGAGATCTTAATCTTTTTGAAATGTTGAAATTTTCTTTTTTGATAATTCTCATTTTCTCTCTCTCTTCTTATTTAGAGATGGATAGAGCAGCACATCGATTGTTGCAAGCGGAACAAAGAGCTAGACAAGCTCGTCAAAATCAATGAAAACGAATATCGAATTATTGTAGCAGTGAAAAGATTTTTCGGTATGATAGAACAATCTTCAACAGAAAGATATCTTTGAATTTCTTGAAGAATATTTTAAATTTCTTCTTCGAAAATCATTTCGAAATCGAAAATATATTGTTCGTCTGTGATAAATTCTAGTTCCGGTTAGACTTTAGAGAAAAATTATCCCATCTAATTACATTCGAATTGAATTGAAACGAACAATTTGAAATCCGAGATAAATAGCTAGAAAATAATGTTTGTATAGCATGAAAAAATTATTCAACATCCTTTGTTCGTTACAATTAGATTTACTACTAGATTTTGTTTCATTTCTTAACCACAAACACAATCATTGAAGTCAAAATGAATTGAATCCGATCAGTACAATCCCATCCAAATTTAGAATGAATATGAATGTCTAAAAAGGAAGAATCGTTACAACAATCATCGATCGTAAGCTAGCAATCAATCGTGGAGCAAATTTTAAACAATGAAACTTTTCTTTTCTGATACTTTTTCGAGCCCTAACACAATGAAATTATTGTCAATCTTGATGCTTGTCCTCACTTCCTCTAGCTTATTTCGCTACACGGGAATCAAGATTGATTGATTTTTTTTTTTTTGGTCTCCCAAATCGGTCGAGAAATTTGTTTTTTTTTTAATTCTTGTTTCTGCTACGAATCAAATCTTTGGATTTTAACGAAACGAAATTAATCTTAATAATGGTGCCTTTCTTATTGTTTTTTTTTGTTATTACCTTACCTTTTTTTTCTCATCTCTCTATTGAGATTTGATTGTTTTCTCTCTCTCTCTCTCTCTTAATGCTATTATCAAAAGAGAATTCTTTAAAGAAATCTATTGAAATTTTACCAATCTTTATCGGATTGTTGTCCATCTATCCCTTTATCAAAAATTTTATTCGAATTTAGAGAATAAAATGCATTTATATTATAATCAATTTTGATTGTGTTACCACACGATTTTGTCTCTGATGTCTCATTAAGTCATTTACAAAAAAGAAACAGTCAAATAATATATTAGTCAAAAAAAAAAATCATAAAATTTAAATCGATCATTTATCAATCGATTGTCGTCGGTTGGACCGTTTCAAATGTCTCTAGATCATCATTGTTCGATGATTCTGGCTGTAGAAGTAGATCTTTCGTTGTGAGTTCAACATTATTCTCTTCTTTAGGATCCGTGTTTCGCTTGTTAAGCAATGATTTTTGATTCTCGGTAAATACTACATCAGATGATGTTGTTTGCATCGAAAATGAAGAGATATCTCTTTTCATTCCATGATTATCGCCATAAACTAGATAACTACCTTGCCGTTGACTATTGTAAGCGTATGGTCCGTAGTGATCAAAATGTAAACCTCCACCATTGAAACTACCAATACTGCTGGCGAAATCATCTTCGTTGTCGATCAGTTCATCATCGATTTGAGGCCTATAGGAGAAATTCACTGCGCCTCTAATACCGGCGTTGAAAAGATTTGTAGACCGATTGAGAGGCGCAACTGAATGAGTGGCTGAAGATTCTGCTCCAACGGTCGTTGTGACTAATGCGGCAGCGGCTGATGATGAACTACCTGCTGCGAGAAACGGTGATAGAAATACGAAATAGACTAATGGAGTGAACATCGTGAAATAAAGATAAGTTGTAACATCAACAATGCATAGACCATCTGGAATTTTCAGGTAAAACATCAAAGCACCCATCGCTTGTATCAAATTCAATAATGAAAGTATCGCTGCATAATAATAAAATGAACGTTTAGCTAGATGATAATATTATCGTTAATAATCATGGTTGATTTATTAATCATTTAAATATAAAGTTACTTGGCAATAAAAGACGAGTTCGACATGGTAACCAGGGCAATAAAACAACGTTCAGGTAAATGAAAAAAGATAGAAAACAAGTGAATGACCAGAATACCATCCCACCATGTCCAAAAAGATGATATGATTTTGATTGAATATAAAATAAGGTATCTGGAGAGAGAATTTCGAATAGACCCTGACATATTGAGTAAATCAATGACAACGCCAACGTGATAGTAAGAATACGACGAATCGATTGACGAACATCGAGACGACCGGCAAGCAAACCAAACACCAGTACTGAGATCTCGGTCGAGAGTAGGAAAAATCTAACGAAAACCCAATAAATCTATGAAGGTGATAAATTGATTTATTAATTTGAAAACTAATATTGGACATTCAATACTTTACTGGCTGTTTCACCACTGAATGTTTCAATTTTAATCAGTGATGAGATCACACATCTTGACATAGAAATTATAACACACAAATTTATAAATATGTAAAAATTACGTAAAATGGGAAAATTTTTCAATTGTTTGATGCGTTCGCGTGATTTTCTCGATTGCCATAAAAGAAAGAGGAAGAAAACTGAATTTGGAATAAATATCATCAGATCCCATATACGAATTCTACGATTTAAAGAACATTAGATTTAAAGTGAAATCGAAGAAAAAATTACCTTGTATCAGGTAGATCTTTGTAAAGAATAATTTTACAGATGTGTGAATGATTTTCAATCTGACTGATCACATTTAGTTTTGAAAGAGGAATGTACAAATCAGATCCGTTTGTCATTTTGATCTCCAAATTAGTTTTTACCCATACATCAATCGCATTACTAATAGAGAATTTTTTCAACCAAAACGATAAGCCTTTGTACAAGATTCGGCATGATAGATCAGTGATTTTTTTTCTTGTTATAATTCAAATTTGACTGCTTCAGATCAAATCAATACGAGAAATATTTTCATCAATAAGATGAAAAACTTCCGCTAAATAATCTGCTATTTTAGTATCAAATTGAAAATGAAAAATAATGTTATCAAGACCAAAAATCTTGAAAATTTAAAAAATTCAAAATACTACAGCTGATTATTTGTTTTACGACTTGTCAGCGAAGCTAATTAAAAAATATTCCGACATAAATTGTCTATTGTTGAGGCTGATTGGATGGCTAAAAGTACACACAAAATAATAATCAGGAAAAAAAATAGTAGCAAAAAAAAGTAGATGGCGTAGATTTTTAGATGTCAAGATGAGATATCTCGATTTTTCTCAAACAAAAGCAGTAGAAAACAAATGGTGGTAGTGGTGTGATGAATTGAAGCGACTTGAAAAGATGTCTGCAATATAGAGAGAAAGAGGAAGAGAATGATCACAAGATCGATCGATTGCATCATTGAAGTGAAAAAGTAGTGGAATCTATCAGCGTCACGAACGCAATGAAGACAATTTTCTACGACGAAATTTTATTAGCCTAAGAAAGAGAGCGAGAGAGAGAGAGAGAGAGAGAGAGAGAGAGAGAGAGAAAATTCCAACATCAAACAATCAAAACGACAGCATCATCGATAACTAACTGTGCAAAATCAAAACAAAAGCTAAAGAGAGAGAGAGAGAGAGAGAAATGAATTCAACAAACATTCGAAGAAAAAAAAATCAAAATAAACTACGATTGAAAAAAAATTGAAAGATTTTTTTCGCTTTCATTCGATTTTGATATTTTCACTTTTCGATGACAAATACCAACTCCACAATCACCACCACGGCCATCCTTCATCATCATCATCCAAGATAAAACAAATTTCAAATATCTTAATCTCTATTGGATGATTAAGTTTTTGGTTTGAATTGAATTGAATTGAATTTTTTGCATTGAAAGAATCCATCGACGATTTTTTTCTCAACAATTTCTCTCTCTCTCTCTCTCTACATATTTCTATTTGGTAAATTTTTTTCTATTAATCGATTGAACTTAGCACGATTAGCGAAATCCTTGATTATTTGTTCTAAAGCGAGCCTTGCGAGCGAATTTTTCAAACTATTGCATCGGATTGAATTAATTATAATGACTCAATTGAAATTCGACCATAAGCTCTGTTCATATTGAAAAGAATCTGTTTCATTTCATTAGATGAACTTTGAACATCCTAGATTAATTTACTTAGCGGTACTGGCTGACGCTGTTCAGAGAGGTGGAGAAATCATTCAACACAATTCAACTTTTCTATTTTTTTTCATTCACTAACTTGGTTCTGTTTTTTTTTTTTTTTAATCTTATCAGTAAACAAATAGATTAGGTATAGCATATTTATGTTTAGATTTGTTTCAGAAAATTGATACCAAATCATTGCCATGATCATCATATTGTTGATGCTCAGTCATTGTTAAATCTAATCTCCAAGTGTGTGTGTACTGGTGATCTAGAATTTGCTACAAAATCCTCCCACAATTGTTAATTGATTATCCCACAATTTTTACTAATTTAAATCATTGTATTCCCAATCAATCCTAGATCAAACGATCATCTATTAAAGATTTGCCTTAATTGCCAAGTTCTTACAAATAAAATGGCATCTCGAAAGAAAGCTATGCTTAAAGTGATAATTCTTGGTGATAGTGGGTAAGTTTTGAAGATTGAAAAAAAAATTATCAACATTGAATCCCATTGTATAATTTTCAAAGTGTTGGCAAAACTTCTCTTATGAACCAATATGTTAATAAAAGATTCTCAAATCAATATAAAGCCACAATTGGCGCTGATTTCTTGACCAAAGAAGTAATCGTAGATGATCGTTTGGTCACCATGCAGGTCAGTTAATCAATTTTCATAAAAGTATTTCGTGCCCAATCATTCATCTTTGAAATGAATAATAGATTTGGGATACTGCTGGCCAAGAACGGTTCCAATCTTTGGGAGTCGCATTCTATCGTGGAGCGGATTGCTGTGTACTTGTTTATGATGTCACCTCACCTGGTTCATTCAAATCTCTTGATTCATGGCGAGATGAATTTTTGATACAAGCATCACCTCGTGATCCAGAGAATTTTCCTTTTGTCGTTATTGCTAACAAAATAGATCTGGAAAATCGTGCTGTACGTTCATCATATAAATGATATGTTTTATAGATTATTTGACTGGACTTTTTTCGATAGGTATCAGTAAAACGTGCCCAAGGATGGTGTCAAAGCAAAAATAATATCCCCTATTTTGAAACCAGCGCTAAAGAAGCTCTTAATGTAGATCAAGCGTTTTTGACGGTCGCGAAAAACAGTCTGGCTCAAGAGACTGAAGTTGAATTGTATAATTCTGAATTTCCCGACAAAATCAATCTATCACAAGATCAAAGTCAAATTCGAAATGATAAATGTTGCTGAATGTTTCTTCAATTGTCATCGAAAATATTGAGAAATTAATTTAATCTTTCGATTAGAGTCAAACTTTGTGAAAGTTTTCAATCATTTAAAATTGATTTTATTCCTAAACAATCATCACATTCAATATTCAATGTTCAAATCAATGCTAGAGAATCAATATCCTCAAGGTACAAAAGCAAAGAGATTGGATGGCCATCAATGTAAAGAAAATGCTATTTTTATTGTTTAAACTTCATCATACCTAAGCCCCGATCCGTGCGTATTGGGATAGCATAAAATTTTTGAAACTTTTCCCATAGAAATCATTCGAAAAAGATTTTGTAATCCATCAAATAATTTTTTCCAATATAATTATTATAAAAATTTTATGAAAAATAATGAATAGAATATGAATTCAGCTCCTCTGCCTTAATCTTCATAATTGCTTGTTTGCAATCGAATCGAAAACTCATCGATTTCATCCTAACATTCTCAATCCAATTGATAGCAATGATTCTTGGAGGCGATAGAGGCATCGGAGAAGCGCATCATCGGATTATCGTTTTTCTAGGTATTTTCACTTCCGATTAGGCAATAAAAAGTGCATTGGCTGTGATCATAGAGAGAGAGAGAGAGGTGCGCTGTCTGCAATGTTTGCGTTGTGGATTTGTGGTAAACCCACCACCATCACCACCACCCTAATCATCGCTTCCAATCTCAATTTGTTTATTATTATTATTATTACTATCATTATTCATCACAAGATGAAGATTAGTGATTATAAATCATTCAAATGATCGATGTGTGTTTATTAATAATCCACTCATTCATTTCGATTCTTAAATTTATTTTCAAACAGTCGTTTGCAGCAAAAGCAGAAGCAGCAACCATTGAGAATGATTAAAACTCAATTAAATTGATGATGATGTCGTTGTTGTTGTTGTTGTTGTTGTTGTTGAATGATTTAATTCATCAATGAGATCAAAAAATTGAGGATTCTTCTCGTATGCTTGCTAAACCGCAACAACATTATTGTCTTCAAATAATCTCTTCTTTCGATGAGAACAAAACAATCATTTCGGATTTTTTTTTTCGATTGAAATTTGATTGATTCATAAAATAAAATCAAAGTGTTTGAAGAATTTCTTCTTGAAGCAGAAGAGATGAATAGATTCATTCACAAACATTTGATTTTCATTTTTCATAGCACTAATCTCTTTTTTGAATCAAAGATCTTTGCCATTATAGAATGAGCACAATTTTGAACAAAATTCTTAAACGTTTATTCTATCTTGCTATCATTCTGTTCACATTGTTCTTAATCTTTGTACTTCGAGCACAATTGATTAAATCATCAGCTGAGATCAATGAGAATGATTTATCTAAAACCATTGAGAAGGAATCATCTTCGGCGATCGCTTCAAAAAATGAATCGAATTTTTCTACAAAACTTAAAGAAACACTCAAATATGAGAAACTTTTCCATACGAATACGGAATTTTTAGTCCCCGAACCTCTACATTCACCATTCAATCCACCGACTATCATCGAAAATATCTCCGCATTACCTATTGCGTATGGTGATTTCGATGCAGATAAATATACCGATATCTATATGTTAGCCAGTAATGGTTCTACAGTTCAATTACTCAAAGGACATTCATGTGTTGGTAACTATTCCCTTCTTTCCGATTTTTTTTTCTCTCGCCCAAAACTAATTGAATCGTTCGAATTGGATTATAGATGGACGAACAGTTTTAACATTTTTTGGTTCTCGCCGATGTCTCTCGTTGATGAACAATTTTGTTTGCCATTTTGATCGACTAATTTATAATCTTGTTGCATCCGATTTCACTGGAAATCTTTATCAAGATTTACTTATCACTTTGAAAGCATCCAATGATCATTTCTATGAGATTGTTCTAGTCAAAGGTTCTAATGTGAACTCCAAAACCATTTTCAATTGCAGTCAAAGATCGAGTGTTTTGGTACGAAATGCCATTTCGGAGCCATTCATACTAGGTCCAAATCGAATTTTAATCAATACATTAATTAAATTATTTTTAATTAATTTTCTTTCCATCTGATAAAGATTACAATGGAGATATGATTTCTGATTTTATTGTTGAGACTCAAAATTGCTCTCTCGAATTACATCTCGGTGGATCGAATGACAATTCTTTAGCTTCAGATTCTGTTCTTTGTCTCGATCAAAGCTCTATCAAACATCTTGCTTCGCCTCACGCAAGTGGTTTCCTTAATCTTAACTCTCATCTTGATGATATGACTCCAGATTTATTTATCAATGGACAAAATAGTTTTGATTATATCTACAATATTCCAGGCAGAGGATTCATAGAAAAACGATCGTTCAACTTTCCTCCAGTTCCTAAACGTGGCCAATCGGCTTTCGTCGACATCAATTATGATGGTCGCATGGAACATCTTGTGCCAGTCTGCCTTGACAGACAATCTTTTAATACTTGCAAACAACCAGATTTGATGGTTCTCAATGAAGATTCTGGTGATTGGATTCCTGTCTTGAATCGATCTCTTCCTTTGGGTGCCTCTTTCAATCGAAGTTTTTCTTTCGCATATGTTGAGAATGTTTTTGGTTATATTAATCTGGCGATAACATTGCACATTGTCGATATCAATTACGATGGTTATCCAGATTTCGCGACCGTTCTGCTGGATACTCAAACGAAAGCAACATTAGGAGCTATATTTTTAAATAAAGAAGACAATAGCACTGCTTTCGGAAGAATATTCGAATTGCATTGGATCAGTGATAACGATACTGATCAAGATGTGGTCATGGTGTCAATGTTTGATATTTATAATAATGGTAGATCCAATCTGTTGCTAGCTAAACGAAATCGAACCGATTCGAAACAGATTACTTTGAAGCCGTACGATTACTATGCTGAAAAATCATTGTATTTTAGTTTTTTGCGAATCAACATCATCTCAGGCCTTTGTTCGGATAAATCCATCAAACATTCTTGCCCAGGACATTTGGCGTTCGGTAGCACACCACCAGGTGTTTCGGTCTGTTTCGATGGACCGTTCGGTGGCGAACAAAGCTGTTCTGTACAAATGGCTCAAAGTGCTCATTTCGCAATGCAACCGCCTTACATGATCTTTGGGCTTGGTGATACTTTGAATGTGGTCAACGGTCTAAAGGTTGCCATCGCTAATGGAAACACAAGTAAACATGTTCGACAATGGAACGAAATCATTCCGGGTTCCAAGTTGGTCATCATACCATATCAACCTGGCCTAACGGACAATTGGGAACTGAGAGTTTTTATCAATATGAGCATCTACTCATTAGTTGCTTTGTTATTTCTTTTCGCTTTGAGTGTCCTACTAACATTGGCAATCTTGATCTTACATTTCAAGGAGAAAATCGAGGATAGAGTCGATAACCAACAATATCGTAACGCTTGGTTATAACGATTATTTGTCTTCATTTTCGATTGATATTGTTGAATTTTGAAATATTTTTATGGCATTTTTTTTTTTTTTTTTTTTTTTTTGATTAAGAAATTTGAAATTTGAATTAAATATATTTTTATATCTAAACGCCAAAAATCGAAACTTACTGATAGCGATGTTTCGAAATTCAATCTGTACCTTTCTAAGAGTCCATTACATAATAATCACCTGAGTCCATGTGATTTTTAAGATTTAACTGAATTTTAAGTAAATTTTTATTCTTAATTTCTTTTTTGCAACGAAATAAGACAAAATTATATCTCTAAATGGGAAAATTCGGTAAAGATAAACGTGATATCTATTATCGATTGGCCAAAGAAGAAGGATTTCGGGCCCGATCAGCATTCAAATTGATTCAAATCGATGAGAGATTCAAAATTCTTGATGGTGTTGATCGATGTGTTGATCTGTGTGCGGCACCTGGAAGCTGGTCTCAAGTGTTAGCTCGAACTTTGTATCATGATAGAAAAATAATAAACGATTCGAGTAAAAAAATCATCGCTGTCGATCTTCAAGCTATGGCTCCGATTCCGGGCGTGATTCAAATTCAAGGCGATATCACTAATTATGAAACCGCTGAGCACATAATCAATCATTTCGATGGCAATCAAGCTGATCTAGTCGTTTGTGATGGAGCACCTGATGTCACTGGTCTTCATGATATCGATACCTATATCCAAGCCGAGCTTCTATTGGCTGCAATAAACATAACGACCCAAATATTGAAAAAAGGAGGCACATTTGTTGCCAAAATATTTCGTGGAAAAGATGTTCAATTATTGTATGCACAATTGCGAATCTTTTTCACCGAAGTAATCATCACGAAGCCTAGAAGTAGCAGAAATTCAAGCATTGAAGCGTTCGCTGTTTGTCGAAATTACAGTCCACCGGAAGGTTATTTACCGACCATGTTCAACACATTGATGGAAGATCAGTGTGGGAAATATTTTGATAAAGAATTTTTCGAAAAAAATCCAGCTAATCGAATAATTATGCCATTTTTAGCTTGCGGAGATCTTTCCGGTTTCGATTCCGATACAACATACCCATTGAATCTAGACGATCATCGAAAGTATGAATTTCGAGAGCCAACTCAGCAACCTATCGATCCGCCTTATAAGAAAGCTGTGGAATTGAAAAAGAATGCAGCACTGGAGAAACCTAAATCGGATTTTCCGGACCAAATCGATTAATTCAAACATTTGAAATTTAATTTCGATTAAGATTTAATTTGAATGGCATAGAAATTGATTTTCAAATTAATCTATTCCGTATCAATCAACCATCATCATCATCATCATCATCATTGATGATTGCCATTTTTTTCTTTTTACTTTTATTAATATCTGTTGCAATAGAAGTTGTTTCATCCTCTTCGTTATTAATCTCATCGTTTTCGGAATCAGAATTAAAAGTTTTGCGCTTTAATCTCGCTTCAATAGCATCATCATCATCATGATTTAAGGTTTCACTTGTTTGAAATCCATTTCCGGTTACTTCATCATCATCATCGTCATCAAGAACATGAATTTTTCGAAATTTTGTTTTGAATGAAATCTGTTCATCTGGCTTATCGTTTTCGAAAAAATCTTTTTCTACAATCGAATTCTCATCATTCTCTTCTGCTGATTCGGATGATTCATCTGAATCATCTGCTTCGATTAGAATTCGAGCCATCCGAGAAAGTTTTTCTCGATTTTTTGCCAATCGACTTTCGGTTTTAATAGCAGTTGATTTATCTTCCGAAATCTTTTCGGTGTTCTGTATCGCATTGAAATCTTCATCTGAAAAGCTATTTTGTTTCTCTTCCTCAACATCAGATTCATTCTCTTCATATTGAACGATAACTTCATCATCAGACTCTTGATCTTGGCCTTCGTCATCTTCGCTCTCATCATCCGCCATCATAGTATCTCCAGAATTTTTTTTATCAATGATTCCAATAATTTTGAGCTCATTGATCGAACCCTTTGAAATTGAAACAAAATTGTAAATACTTTTCCCATTCTACCATAACGATAATTTACCATTTTACAAAGTCTTCGTATTATCTGTTTCGAAGATTTGGTTTTATCAGAGAATTTACTCAATAAAACATCCATAAAATTATCTTTATCGATTTTATTTTCACATAAATTCAATTCTTCGGAACCTTCAATAGATTCAGCTAGCTGATTGTGTTTGAAATCAATGAATAGATTACAAAACAAACTTCGAAGTTCATCGATTTTATCCGAAGTCCATCTTTTTGATTGTGAATAATCGTAGATATTCTAGGCGAAAAAAATTGATAATTCTACTGAAAACTTATTGAAAAACTATGAAACTTACCGATAATTTAAGTTGTCTTATTATTTGTCTACGACTTTTAGGAAAACTTAGATTTTTAGCTATGATTTCAATTAGATCGATGTTTTTTTTCGGTTTTGTAGAATTCTCAGCAGATTCTTTTGAATTATCAATCGATTCCAAATAACTATTCTCCTTATTCTCATCAATAATCTCTATTGTAGTTGTAAGCGGCGATTGTTTCGCTTCCACATCAAAATCTTTTAGATCTTTGTATTTCTCATATAAAGTTTTCAATTCTTCTATCTCATTCTCAGTCCAAATCGATTTCGAAGAGTTTTTAGCTACCATTAGACCCTAGATGAATGAAATTAGTGAATCTTCTCAAGGGTTTTTAGAAGAAACATACCATTTTTTTCAATTGTTTAACAATCTGTCTTCGAGTTTTGGTCTCATCGATTAGATGATCCTGTATGAAATCTACAACATCTTTTGTTCTATCAGATGTTGATTGATATTCATTGTGAAGAACTTGAAGTTCTAGCAATTGTGCCTCACTCCAACCGATACCTTTTTTCTCTTTGATCATTTCATTCACCAATTGTTCATCGAAACCATATTCCATTTGATAGGCATCTCTACTGGTCGCTTGAAAACAAATCTCACTCGAAATTTTAGGATGTTTCGAGAGTAATTTGAAAAAACTTCGTAGAATATAGATAGAGAATGTTGCCAATTCACAAAGCGATTTGTAGCGAAGATTTTCAACACCAGAGGAACTCTTTAGCAACGGATCATCTAGAATGTTTTCGAACAATAAAAAATAGCCTAGATTATAGAACATTGGTTTCATTTTAAGATCGACAGCGATCCGATAGAGAAGCTTGACGATCGCATGATTTGTCGAAGGTGAATTGGTTCGATAATATCGTAACAAAAGTCTACAAGATCGGACACAATTCGGATGAGCGTATCGCATCAAAGTTTCATCGATAGAGAATGATCTCTCTTGAATTTGCGCTATCTCTTCGGTTTCATTTTCGGAAACCTCATCATTTTCGTCCTGCAACTCGTCGCTAGATTTTTGCTCGGGAAACTTAGCCATCAGTATCGTACTTAAAGACATCAATTCCTCATCGATTTCGATATCAGTCTCACCGAAAACATTCTCATCATCGATACCTAACATAACGTTTCGAGCTTCGCGATAAAGAACAACAGCTTCATCGGTCTGTTTTTGCATCAAAAAACGATTAATCTCTCGCATTATGTTCAATTTTTGATCATCTAAATTCTGTGAGGTATCAAACAATTTACTTGTCAATTTTTGGTCTAACAATTTTTCTGAATTTAAATCGATTTTGTTCAATGATTCGATTAATTGTTCGTTGATTTCGATCCAAACGAGATCAGGAGATTGATCATTTTTCTCTCCACTATTATCATCAACACTATTTTGTTTCTCTTTCACCACTTTATTGGATGATCTTGTTTTTCGTTTTTTCTTTTTCACTTTGATTTTGAAATCCAAACTAATCTTGGCATGATATTCTAGCATTTTGAGAAAAAGATGATTCGTTTCGATTAGATCACGAAGGAACGGCTTCGACATTTTCTCTTCATTGAAATTATGCATCAATCGGAGCAATAGTTCACGATATTCTGGCTCAACGAAGATATCGGATTTGATATTGAAACACATTTTGGTTGCCCACGGAAGATTCAATGATTCGATGTAGGAGAGAGAGAAAAGTAACTCTTTGTATGCTCTCAGCGCTTGATGTAAACGTTTAGACCAATCTCCTATCTCTTGTTTAAATTCTTTTTTCTGTTGCAAATGATCCAAATAGTTATCGATCGTAGTCTGAATATAGTGAAACAATCCAGTACAAAGAGTCTCATAGATTTGCTGATATTTTTGTTCGTTCGGAATGTTCGATTGATATCGATTGAACTCCATAAAAAATTGACAAGCCCAAAGGAAAAAGATTTCATCGTGTTCTTGTGCGATACCACGAACAAGATTCGTTCTAATCTCGCTCATAAATTGATTATAAGATTCGGTTAAAAATTTTGCACAAAACTCATGCAATAATACTCGTAGTTTGCGATTGGAACGATGAATCAGTTGCTGTCCACACCAATCACTATTCCCTACCGATTCGTTCATTGGGCGACGATTTTTTGGACGCCGTTGCCGCGTTTTGGTTCGATTAAAATCCAAAGCTTTCTCTGGATTCGAGTAGGCTCGATAACAGATCATATCACGGTCAGAAACACCTTGAATATTTTTGATAACAAATGCGGTCTCTTTGAAACGAGTGAAATCATCTTGCTTCATTTTGGCCATCAATCGTAATTGATCTTGTTGATCACGATGCCTTGCATCTTCAAACTCTTTCCGATCGATCTCTCTTTCGTATTGATTTCGAGCGAAAGTGCTTGGAGAGTTTTGTCGACTATCGAATCCGTTACGCAATTCTTCCACAACACTTTTTGCTAGAAATTCTGCATTTTGTTCTCGGTAGATTAGATAGAGAATTTCTAGCAAATGAAAACAATATCTAGTGTAATCGCTATTGGCAATCATAAATTGTATTATATCCAAGAGACCGGAATCGTTCATTAGCTCGATGATACGATCGTGAACTCCATTATCGCTCTCTTTTCTACCACTCGAAACGATCGGTATGTGAAGAACGTTACGGATTAGAATCAAAATTCTTTCCAACATCATTTCATCTTCCATTTGGATATCATCGACATCTTTCTCTAGAATTCGCGATAGAAATTTCGATAGCACTGCCCAGAAACGTTTTCGAAACGAAAATGATAGTTTATATTGGAAGAGATAATTTTGTAATTCCATATAGATATTCATTTCGTATTTATCTTCTTTAGGGATTTTTTGATCCGAATAATGCAAAACAGTCGGATTGGTTAGATCGACAAGCAATCTTATTACTTTATCCATTATTTTTTCACCAGATTCGGTGATTTTATTTCTCTCGGAGATAGTATGCTGTTCGATGATCGGTAACAAATCATTGTCGACAATATTGGAGATTCCCATTTGCCTTCGAACAAGAAAATTTCCGCCATCATTGCGAAGAAATCGTATCAAATCTCGAAGACAAGCATTATGATCAGATAGATTCAATTGATATTTATTCGTCAATCGATTATAATGTCCAAGATCATTGAGTGTCACGACAACTTCATTGAAAAGTACTTGATCTTCTTGTTCAGTGAATTCGTTGCAAATTTGTTGAATATTAGCCATTAGTTATTGTTTCACTGAGAATTCTCAAGCATCTTCAAAATAACGAAAATCTTCAAAAATTCGAAACGATTGGGCAGAATTGAATAGCCGCGCTTTAAGATAAACTTTCTGTTTGCAGAGAAGGCGGTCCAAAATGATGTCATATGTTTGAGATAAACGTAACATCATTTATGAAAGGGAAATGGATTCTCGATCCAAAATCTAGAATTTGATGTCCAATTTCAACACACAAAAAAAAAGTATTAATTAATCATTAAAGAATTGTAATTGATTGTAAGAGCACTATTCAGTATTTTATTAGTTTCCGTTAGAAGACAGAATATTTCAAGAGCATTTCTTTCTCAGTATTTAATCATAGCAATTAAATGAAAACTTAAGATTTCAAAATAAAATTTGTGATAATTTTTAATCTCTTCTCTAATTATATAATGTAATAATTGATAAATGATTGATTGAAGGTGATATTTTCATATATATTCAATTCAATTGTAGTGAGAGAAAATGAAATATTATTAGAAGACAAAGAGTATATCGGTATAAGCGTGTTTGTGTTTCATTTGTTGCAAAGAAAAGAAAAAAGATTTCCATGTAATAATCAAAAATTAAGCTAGGCAGATAATTTTTTCATTTTTCATTGATTCCGACCAGTTTCCAAATAGTCAAGTGTGCATCAATTTATGGAATATTTAAAACTTAGAGAGCTGCGCTTACAAGAATCTCAATAGTTGCATCTCTATCAAATTTTCGGGATTGTTTCTGGGAATCGAATCGATCGTAAACATCAGCATAGCTTTAGCGAACAATAGTTTAGATCATTTATAGAATTATGGAAGTTTATCTTCTCTTTTGAATATAAAATGATTGCAAAAAATATGATGATGAAGATCGCGGAAAATTGCAAAAAAAGATGTGGTTTGTGTGTTTGGTTTGACTCCTTTTAGTATTTGTCTGGAATCATCATCATGTAATAGATTTTCTTCAAAATGCAAAAGAGCAAAAAAATATTGTAAAGTCAACATCAGAGTTGAACACTTGCACTTGCATAGAGATTGAATAATGAATCTCAACAAAACCTAGATGTTTGAAGATGAATTTTACGAGGAAAAAGAGAGAAAAAATTCTCTTGAAAGTGGCAGAGTTTGAGTTTTTTGTTTGAATAATTGGTATGATTATTGTTTGATTCGTTTCACTGTGAAGATAATCGCTCAGAAATGAGAAAAAATTGTCACCATCTTCCACAATAATTTCACTGCATTGTCGTTGCATGAGCATCATCTTTGTCTTTTTTAGACTTCCGCTTACTGAAGAATGATAATGAATGACTTTTCTTCTTCTTTTTCTTCTCTTCTTTCATTGGCGAGCTCTACACAGTTTAAATGAAGTTAGATTAAATTTTAGAAAACTGAGAACAAAAAAAAGATATTTACTTCTCTCGATAGAGTATCAGCACCGCTGCCATGTTCCAATGTTCCGTGTCTATCTTCTCCATTAATGTTTTCTAGTTATCAAAAAAAGGAAAAGAAAAAATTGGACAATGAATTTCACTGAATCGGAAAAGAATTTTGTGAACCCCAAGAAAATGTTGCTGTTAGTTTAGAAAAATACTACGATCATAACAATCAAAAAGATTAGAATAAGAAGAGGTTTGGGAGGATAATTGCAATTTGGACAATTGGATTATACCAGCAATCAAATGTCAATTGGAGGAAACCATCGAAGGTTTCAACAGGTTAACAGGGTCGCAACAAACTTACGTGGTCGATTGGGTTTTCGTTCCGATCTAAATCTTCCTCTAGAGAATAATTTATCTTCGGTTGCTTTTTAGAGTGGGTGTTTAATTTGACGATATTCGGTTAGGTCAATCGATTGTTATTCAAGTGTAACAAGCAAGATGTTTTTGAGTTTTGTTTGTTTGGTTTCGGTTAGCGTTTTGGAAATACACGCGAAAAGCGAATGCAAAGATACAAACAAAAAAACATATCAAAAACATGCATGGACGGTTTTTGGACATCAATTATTAAAACGAATAAAATTAAAATTTCATATGCATGGACGTGTTGAATGGGTCGATTGACGAACAATGCATTGATTAATTGGGGTCATTTTGAACGAGGAATAATGGAATAAAAAAACAATAAAATTAATGCAAAATGTTTAAATTAAATGGAATTTAGAAAGCGGGAAAAATAAGAAAGGAGAAAGATTACAAAGGTTAAAGATTGATGTACTGTGAATTATCTAATAGTTATTGATAAGGATGATCTATGTTATGATATTTCAAACAACCAGCCATCGGAAACAAGATCAACTTACCTTTTTGACTTTGACTTCGTTCTGAATAGTCTGCTTCCGTATAGGTTGCTGAACATCAATAGTAAAAGAAAAGATAGATACAAGAAGAGAGAAGATAAAAAATGCAAGCAAAAGAATAGAAAATTAAAGATGATAGATCAAGAATTATCAAATATCGAATTCTAATTCAAGCCTAAGACCCCTAAGACCTTCAAGGCAGCCATAGAAATAACCCCGAAAAGATAGAGAGAGAAAGGATAGATTGAGAATAGCAGCGATCTAATTCCGAACTTTACCTTTCATTGCTAATCTTGCTGAATGGGATCTTTGTACACTTCTACCGCTATGATCTATTGGATTTTCATGATTTATTAGATGATCATTCATTTAGGGGCAATATAATGATATCATTAGATGGTATTCAAATCAATATGGCATGAATTTTTAATGATTCAAATGGTTATTTTGAATAAACAGACTAACCTTCTTCATCCGAAAGTGGTGATGTCGGTGAAGTTGGACTAGCGATTTCATGTGATTCATTCTGTCGATAAAGCACTGGTTCGATCATCAAATGTTTCATCTTTTCTGGAATATCGACTGTAGAAAAAAATTAAATCATAAATTATATTAATTAATATTCTCAAAAAAAGAATCCTACCATTTTCACCACGCTGTTTGCGTTCAATTAGATTGCGATATTCAATCAATTCCTCTTCGGTTACACCGTCAAATGGATTTTTGGCGTAAGCACTTCTATAAACAGTAGCATTATGTTGAAAGTCACGTTGAATGATTCCTTTCGATGCAGCTCCAAGATAAATACGCCCACCATCTAGACCATCTTGTTGAGCCGCTCGTTTAGCATCATCCCAGTTAGTTCCTTCCAAAATTAAGCTTTGAGGTCCACTTGAAATCATATTTTTCATTCGAATTTCTTTCATCTGCAACAAATTTCAAGAATTATTTTAAAACTTCAAATCACAAAACTTCATCTAACCTCTTTTTGTTTCCGACGGAATTCGGCCGGATCTCCTCCATTAACACCAACGAATTGGTTATGACTTTCGATCTTAATGGGTGTACTGTGAGCGGGAGAGGCACCGTCTTGAACCCACTAATCAATAGAACGAAATCTAGGTTATTCATAAATTATTAATGAAGATTAAATACTTTGGTTATTTTCTTTGGATCGGTAGTGCCAGTTTCTAGAACTTCAACTTTTTGGTAACTATTGGGTGAATTAACCCAATTCAATTTGTCTTGTGTTCTTTTGCCTTGAACCAATTTTCTTAGAGGACTAAGCCATTTATCTTCTTCGAATTGGCCTGAATGCGATGTGACGGCCGGAGGAACTTCAACATCAGAACGTGGTCTTGTTGTCTCTGCACGTAATAAAGGTTGACGATAAATGTAGCCAGTGCGATACCCCTTAAAAAGAAAATGATTGAAGATGAAACTGTTAACATTATCTAACTATAACTTTCTTACAGCATTATCAAGCATTCTCATTCTGGCTTCAAATTCTAAATCCCAGATTTTCCATTTCTTTGGTTTTTTATCATCACCTTTATCGAGACCTTGTACTGCAGCACCAGCATCATCTCTCAAAACCGATTGAACTTCTTCAAACGTTTCTTGAGGCAGTAGTTTGATATTGTCCATACCAACTTGAGCTAAACGAATTTGAGTTTCACAAGCCAAAACAAGATTGTACATCAAAAAGAATGCCTCCTCTAGAGATTCGCCACACGTTACGACTCCGTGATTTCTTAAAATCAAAACTTTGTTGCTTGGTCCCAAATTTCGAACAATATCGGCTCGTTCTTCAGGGTTGACTAAAAGACCTCGATAATCGTGATAACTAATATGTCCAAGAACACAAGATTCTTGGCAGCATAACATGAGTCCTTGTTTCATAGCTGACACGGCAACACAAGGACCATAATGAAGATGTATTATAGCGTTGATATCTGGACGAGCAGCGTGTATGGCAGAATGCAAAACATAACCGGCTCTAATTCGAGATAGGATTTTAAAAAATAAGATCATTGATCACATTGATCAAATGGAAAAACAGCGAAATTACTTATTGAAAGTGAAATTCGTTGAACCAGGATCAACAACGTTTCCTTGTAAATCCACTTTCAACAAAGATGATGCTGTCACCTCATCGTATTGCAATCCGAACGGGTTCAAAAGAAAATGTTCTTGTTCGCGGCTGACTCGAACCTAATAATAATGGTGAAATAGAAAATATTTCAACGATAATTTCAAAGAACAAGGAATCAAATTATACCGTAATGTGATTGTAAATGCTCATAGACCATCCGTATAAATCTACTAGACGATAAACGGAAGCCAATTTACATCGCAGCAATTTTTCACCTTTAGCATATTTAAGTGCATCGATACCACGAATATCGTTGATCGGTGGACCGTAATGACCGAATCTCGTCGGACGGGTCGTAGCACCTGGCATTAAGAGCTCGGTCACTTGCTGCAAAGCTGACAATGATGCCGGAAGATAGCCATCGCTTAATTGTGATTCAATAATTCGTTCTAATTCTTCTCTAAAAACTTGACTATTAAGAATTACATCGACTCTACGTCGTCGATCCATTTCTTTCATATCTTGTTCAATATCAGGTGGACGCATCATTTGTCTTTGAGATTCTGGATCATCTGGATCAAATTCGTTATGATTCACTCTTTCAACAGTGGTCATTGTTGCTTCGTTTTTAAAACTTCAGTAGAATTCGATGTGAGAATCAATCAGAAGAGTTTTGCAATCATATAAAAAGGAATTCGGGCACAGCACGACAATAAATCACGACAATCATTAGCAAAACAATCAATTTAAATGGATTGTTTTATCGATTGAAAAATTTTTAGACAAAAAAATCGAATAACAGATGTTAATCAAATATTAAGAAGAATTTAGATGCAAATTAAATCAATATTGATAGCTGTCTTAAAAGCCGCCTTCAAGTGGAATAGTTTTCGATTTAAATTTTTCAACAATTACAACATTCTTATAGAGCTGAAACGAGAACAAAAAAAAAAAATTAATCTCCCATTATAAAGTGAATTGAAGTGATGAGGGATGTGTGTTTATTCTTTAATGTGAAAACAAAACCAATAATAGTTTTATGATGGGCATGAAAAATAATGTCCATTCGTTATTATTAGCACAATGCTAAATAATTTTAAAGCGAAGGAAACTTAATTTTCATAATTTATCAAAAACAACAGATTCTGGATCTCATTCGAGAACAATTCAATTCAATAAATTCAAACTATTGATCAAAAAGCATCGAAAACAATCAATCATTGTAATATGATTGGGAACGAAAAATACACCTGCTTCAACGATTCGTATGCCCCATCATCGTTTCGTCCGATCATACCTCATCAAATTTGTATTGGTAAGAAAATAAATAGAAATGAATAAAAAGCTAATAGAAGTATATCGAAATATATTGTCAATTTCAAAAGTATTAATTGCTAGTATCAAACGGATGTAACTCTGGTCTTATCAATCACTCAACACCTTTTGTTTTTGTTGTGTCTCTAAAAACAACCGACAGAGATGATTAGTTTCATTGTTTCAAAATTTTCAAGATGGAAATTTCTTCAACAGTTTCGCTTCTAGATGATGTAGGTGGACGATGATCGTCGTGTTTGTATAATCAAGCAACGATTGGAGTTTTTTGATCCACCTCTCATTCAATTCATCTCCGCGTCTTGATGCATCAAATTCAAAAAATTTTTTAGGCTTGATTTCAAAGCGAATATCTTAAGATATTACTATCTTCAAGCTAGTACAATAAAACATACGATGAATGGATTCTTTCTAAATATTTTTTCATTCAAAAAAAGATCTCATTAAACTAAAGACATTTGAAGATGAGAAAACTCGATGACAAATTGGTTAGAACTGTTGATGGGATGAAATTGATGACCGTCTGACACCAAAATAATCGTAGCAGAAATATCTGTAGGTTTTAATCTTTAATTAGAATTTGGCAAATAAGAAATCAAATCTTTCATGAAATTTTACTCTGGATGTTCAAGATGAAATGAAATGCATCAAATTTTTTGGTTCTCTGAATTCGAAATGGAAAAATTATTAGAATCGGATAATTATGGATCATATTTACGATTATGAAATTCAATTATTCTCATACCGAAAATCGAATCTAATTAAATCGAGAATAATTGCACAAAGAGAAGCGTTTGAAAAGAAAAAAAAATCGTTGCAGTTATGAAGATTGTTAAAATTTCAAAATCTAATTAAACAAAAAAAAAATTTGAAAGGAAGAGAAACGACAGTTTCGGCTCGAACAAAACAGGAAGATTTTTTTTTTGTTCCCATCTATATCTTGGTTGTCTTAATTTCTCTCTCTCTCTCTCTCTCTCTCTCCCTCTTGATTTCGCCATCGCTTTCTTTAGCATTCGTCCGGAATGATAATAATAGATAAACATAATCGTAACACCGTTTTTCCATAATGCATCGCCCCGATTAAAACAAGAAAGATGAAGAGAGAACATTGAGAGCAGAAAGAAGAAAAATTCAAATGAAATAAAATGCTTTTACTTCTTTAAAATCTAAATCGTGGCATGTTTTTCTCAAACGTTTTCTCCAGAGAACGCAAGAGAGAAGGGCATTAAACAGTGAAGCATCAAACGTTCTGGATATTCAAACACATATTTCCGATTCTATTCAGAGGCAGAAAAAAAAATTAGAAATTTTGTGGCAAGATGAAATAGCTTTAATAGATCCGATGCGTTTTGAGAAAGATTAATGCCATCTCCGATCATAGCCACCGTCGTAACCGCCGACATCATCCTCGAAGCAGACAGATTTGATTTGATTTAGTTTTTTTTTGTTTGCTTGAAAAAAAAAATGATCCGAGGCGAATGAAATCGGATTTGATTTAAACTATGCCAAAACAAACGTAATGAATATAAGTTTCATTGGTTCAGATTCAAAAATTCCGTAATGATTTGAATGAAATTAGTAAGAAAGAATTTCTATCAAAAAAAAAAGTGTTAAGAATCGAAATCCAGAATTCGATTCGAATATTTTGAAAATTCTGAACTAACAGAGTGAAATCGAGCGAGAGATAGAGAAGCATTCGAATTCGAATTCCAATTTTCGATGGGCACTTTAACTGGTTCGATTCTTGAATTTCGATTTGTTTCGATCAATTTCAATGAAATTCGATACTATATTATTAATTGGATTGCCATATTTTCTCTCTCTCTCTCTTTCTCTCTCTATGATAGATTTAACTTGTTGATTTCGGAAAGAACCGATTTTAAATTGAATGAAATAATCGGTGTCTGTGTGCGTGTGTGTTTATGTGTGAATAAAACACATAAACAATTTGACAATTCATCATAACATTCCACAAAAGAATTGAAGATGAAGAAAGCTAACAAGTGTTCACTTGGAACACTAATGCTTATGAATGCAATCTAAGCAGAAAAACGTAGAGAAAGGGAGAGAGAGAGAGAGAGAGAGAGAGATTTTGTCCTTGGAAAAACCTGAACAAAGCTGTTAGTACTTCTTGCTCAGAAAGATTGGAATCCATTGATTCCATTCAATTATCTTTAGTCAAATTAGTGGCATCAATGATCATAACTCTTAAATTCAACGATTTTTGTTTCGGATTGCGTTTATCTTTCTTTCCTATTTTTTTGCAAACGATTTTGCTGAGAGTAAACTTCTCTTTAGGTGTGAATGTTGAAGCGAAAAAAGATGCTTCAAAGTTTCAACTTCAATATGAAACAACAACTGTTAAATTTGCAACAAAATAAGAATCTTATCGATTCGTTACGAAAAGTATTCGAATCTAAATCGACCAAGGGATGGTAAACCTAAATGTGAGTGAGGGAGAGAAAAAAATAAAATCAACAGAATAGATTTTATCGATTGTTTAAATCGAAACAAAGTTTCAACCTTTTATAAAACGAAAGATATCAAAATTAGACCAGGGAAACAAAAGTAAGGATCGGAATTATGAATCCGAACGATTCGCTAAATTTTCTATCTGTTTACCATTCGGGAAAAAAGTAACAAAACACACACACACAAAATTAGAGAAGAAGATAAGTTGTGGTTCGAGAGTTGGCCATCCATTTGAATCGCGCGATCAATGCGATAGATTAGAATTGGATGTAGAATTCTCAAGTTACCATGATCAACATCTTCATCATCAACGTCTTCGACACAATCAAAAGCTTTAAACGTATCACGTTTGCGATTTAGTAAAGGAGAGAGAGAGAGAGAGAGAGAGAGAGAGAGATTCGTATCCGAGACAGTATTTCAGTTAGAATTGGGCTAAAAATAATCGATGCAAAAACAAAATGCTTCGAATCTGGAAAAAAGTCGAGACAGAGAAAGAGAGAGAAGACAAAACATTCACATAGAGATATGTTCATAATTTTTTCGATGATTACATTTTAATGATGATATTTCTAACTAGGATCTCTTATTGATTTGGCTTCATTTTAATCGGAAAAAAATCATCAATATTATCACTCTTTATCCATTCATTCATCATCGAGTTTGATGAGATTGATTCTAAATGATTGGCTCCGAGAAATCTTTTCGAATTCAAGAAAAGAGAAACGAAAACAATCTCTTCAGCCAAATAGACTCTATTTAGGGCGAGAAGGGGAAAGAGAAAGAAAACTAGAACAAAACGAATAATGGAATCGAAGTGAATCGAGTGTGATGAATAAAGTTATCGTTCTGAATTATAAGGAATCGAGTGAATTAGTGATTTGAATAGATTTGATAGAATTTCGATTTGCCGAACTGAAAAATTGAAAAGATGCTGGGGACATTTGAGCTTGCAGTGTGAAAATCTACCTACCGGTATGAGAGTTACCAATAGAGATGTCTATTGATCTTCTGTTTAGAGAATCTTCTAACCGATGATGGGCTTATTTAATATCTGTAGCGATAAGGAAGCGAGTGGAATTCAATCAGTAATAGATACGAGGAATGTTCAATGTGGATTAGTAATCGGAGAAGAATTTCATTCTAGACTTAAAAAACTTCAATCGATTCGATATTCTTAATTGATGTCGATTGATCAAAAAACAAAAAAAAACAAACGAAAACCAAGATTTTATCCGACAAAATGAGACAATAATTGTATCAATCAAAAAATTTTAATCGGAATCGAAAACAAAACAAAACAAAAGACCAAAAATGAAAAAGAAATAAAACGGCGGACGAAATCCAAACAAACAATATCCTAAAAGGAAAAGAATCCGATTGAGAGATCAGAGAGAGAGAGAGAGAGAGAGAGAGAGAGAACATAGAGCAACACCTTAGGCAGCTCGAGTATCAATCATTCAGTCAGTCAGTCATTCAGTCAGTTAAAGTCGAAGATAATACCAACAATAATAGACAACAAAAGTATACAAGGAATATATTTCACAATTCACATTCAGAATGCATCAAGCAAGCATAGAAGGTGAAAGAAAAATAATCGACAAAAACATTTTAAGAAAAAAAAATCCACACACAAAATCCTTTCAGGAACCTTGGAAACAAACAAAAACTTTGTATGAAGAGATTCGATGACTCTGTGTTAGACAACAACAATTTTATTCGATTTTTGACAGAGAGAGAGAGAGAGAGAGAGAGAGAGTTGGTCTGTTTCATTCATTCCCTTCTCAAATCTATCTCTTTCCTCTTCTTTCGTCTGGCTCTTTTAACAATTGAAATAGATAGAGATTGAGAGATAGAAAGAGAGAGAGAGATTGGGGGAGAGAAAAGAATTAGATTCCATAATAGAGATTAATGTTACAGCATCACTTCGATCCTTTTCCCTTTCTCACTTGCAATCTAAACTCGAATAGATTTTTGTTTAGCTCATTTTTTTCCCCCTACAAGAAGCAATGTTTTTCCACGTTGTCTAGTAGAGGTTAGTAATGGAATTAGTATCCTCTCTCTCTCTCTCATTCTATCTCTCTCGATTGGATTTCCTTCATGCTGCTAGTTTTCGATTGAATTGAATCCTCTTTCATCTCATTTTGGAATGTAAAACGAGAAATCCTCGTTAGCGAATCGAATTTTGTTCTCAAACGAAACCAATGTCGCATTTATTCGAGGCAGTAGTCTTGAAATGTTACGAAACATTCCGAAATACGAGTAAAGAGAGAGAGAGAGAGATTAACAGAAGAGAATGTTATATTGAGCTAAAAAAAGAAGGTTAGGGTGCGGTTGATTGCTGCTGTATTCGTTTCAATTTGCTGCATCGATTGGTCGATGATGATGATGATGATGTCGGATGCAATGGATTTCTTGGAGCCTAGTGTAGGGGGAAAAAACAGAGTGTGATGTAAAGTAGCAGAGAGAAGAGCTTCGATATTATTGCTGCTACCAAAATGAATTCGATATCAGCAGCTTCACTGCAGAATCCTACAGGAACACCTCGATAAAGAAATAGAGGAGAAAAAAAAAACGTTCACCGAAGAGAACGGAAACTAAACTGAAACTATTTTATACGAAAACAGATAGGGCTTTTTTTTTGAATAATTTAATTTTTTCCCCTTTTCATCAGCTTCTCGTCTGATCGCTTCTTCAAGCTAAGATCAACGATTTGGAATGCCATCGTAAAATACTAACCTGTTCCTGATAGCTTCACTAACTCATTCAATCACAATTGTTTTCCCGATAATTGTTAGCAAAGTTTTCTCTTTCCTCCCTTTCTTTCTTTCTTTTCCATCCAAAAGCTTTCCCCCCCCTCTCTCTCTCTCTCTCTTGTAAAGAATTCAATAGAATCGAGAAGAGTTTGATTATGAGCCAACACTTATTTCTAACTTTGGACTAGATTACAACGAATCTGCCATGATCCGAATGACAAGAATGCATGGTTGGCTGCATGGCTCCGACTGGTTTGAATGCTACGGTTTCAGTTAGAGATTATATCTATCTAGTGTGTGTGTGAAAGAGAGAGAGAGAGCGAGAGAATCAATTGTAATTATCGACACGGAACCTTTTTTTTTCATTACAAATTTTCAAACCAAGTCAAGCCAGCCAAATTGTTGTGATCAGGGCACCAAGGCGACAGACAATCAGGTTTCTGCTCGATAAATGCAACAATGCAGAATATAGCGAAGAATAGAGTAGCAATGGTGAATGGAATATCTAACCTAATCAAACCAAACTAAACCTAACCTTTTTCTTTTGTTTTTTTTTTATTCTAAATTCGAGACGTTTTGATTAGATTCAAATCAATTTAAATTTCATTAGCGTAAAGAGATCCATGTTTTTTATTTTTTTTAACCTTTTGATTTTGATTAGAATTCAATCGAGAAATTAAAGAATCTACTATCTCAAATATCAACTCAAATCGACCGTTCTGCTTGGTGTCGTTTGTAGTAATAGAATCAAAAGCTTCAATCACATTCGCATTCTCTCGCAAAAGGTGTGTCCAACATTTTGTTGTAGTTTGGAATAGATTTCGTCAAAAAAAAATAAAAAACCTAAAACCAAAATTATGATTAATTTTGGTGCATTGTTGTGATTCTTTCTCTCTTCAGTAATACGATTCTAGCGCATTCAACGATGATTCATTCTTGTCACTAACGAAAACTTCCCGTATAATTTTATCATCAACATGCGAGCAAAAGAATTGCCGGAATTAAGCGTTTTAGAAAAGAAACACCGGGCCCATCTCTCTTTCTCTCTCTGTCTAAAGTTTTCACTCTATATTTCGTTCTACTCTTGATTCTAGAAGAATAACAGAATAATCAAACAAAATTCTTTACGCATGTCTTCAGTCTGTTGGACCGGAACTTTGTTTTCGAGGGGATCCGTTTTTTTTTTGAATAAAATCTATTCGAATAGATCTAAACAATACTGCATTGCAGTCATAATTAATCTGCTCCGAGTGTAAGAATAATCTCTCTTCACGAACAAAATAGAGAGAATCGCGAATCGGACACAGTAAAATAGGATCGTATAGTCTTTTGACCGAAGTAATCGGGACACTGATCAACAATCTAGCATAGATTCTGAAACATATGCTTGGTTGAAAAGAGAGAGAGAGAGAGAGAGCCAACAAATAAAGTCACTAACATCGAATTGAATAGTCTAGATGATTCAATAGATGAATCATTTCAAAAAGTTATCCAAAAGAGAGAATACTTAGAGAAGAAGTAGAATTGTATAATATCTGATATATCACACAATCGAAATGAATATAGATTGATGGGATACAGATATCTTCTGTTCTAATTCGAATCTTCATAAACTCTGGAAGGAATCGCGGGACCCGAAAAAAAAAGAAAATAAAAATCCATTTCTAAACTAAGCCAATAACCTCATTTCGGTTGTCTGCAGCAATCGATCCATCAAATCTGATAGGATATAAAAAATTTTGGTAGCAGCTAATGAGTGGTTGTTGATGATTGTCTGTTCCCATTATTGAATTAAGAGAGGCTTTCGATCTAGAGATTGAACTTTGAACCATTTGATTTAGAGCGCAATCGATCAAGATCGATGATCGATTCAGAATCATTGAATCAATCAATCGATCATTAATCTATCATCATCATCATCATCTTCGCAAATAAACTAGATAATCTGGATTCTCTACCTAGAAAAAATAAATATCAAATGTCACGCCTTGTCACGAGGATGATAATGGTTATCTTGTTTTGAGAAACAGTTCGATTTATTCGATCAATCCTATACCATCAATCGATATGTTCGAAAGTTTGCGAATCTACAAATTTTGTAGAGAATAGAGAGAGAACCATCGAAAGCCCTTTACCCTTTATCTATGTTCAGTGATGTAGAGCTATGATGAGACCTCGACCACACACCATAGCTCGTCATCATCATCATCATCATCAAGCAGCTCAGCAAATCAATCAGAATCGTTTCAGGTCAAAAAGGATTATTTATGAAACGATTGTGTTGGCGGTAACATCCAACAAATTATCGGCAACAATTTTCTTGTTGATAATTTTTAGAGAGAGAGAGAGAAATTTGCATCCAACTATCAAAGTAGAGAGAATAGATTTGCTATCTATTCACACACATACACACACATTTGAATAGGTTAAATTCAGTAGAATTCAATCAAAACTAACCTTTTGCTTTTGTTTTGTGAACGAAAAACTTAATGTTGGCGTCAATTTTATGATCAAAATTCATTCATATTCATTGCCTTGCCCTTGTTGTTGTTTTTGTTGTTGTTGTTGCCGTTCTTTGCTTACTTGTTCGATACGATAGAGAAGAAAAATATGAGCTAAAAAAATAATATCGAGGAAACGCCTCAAAACCTTAATACCTGATCATAATCATTCATAATTCTTAATCAAAATCTAATCAAGGTGTGCCGCCAAGTGATCGGATTATTACCCAAACGAAAAGAATTTCAAACATTAGATTCAAACAGATCGTACGCCATCTTTTGAAACGTATCGAAAAAAAACTAGTTTGCAATTTAAATTTATTCATAGAAATTTTTTCGGTCTGAATTGGATTAATTTCGTTTGATTTCTCGATATTTTAGGATCAATTTTTTTCAAACTTTCTAACCAAAATAATGTCGGAAAAGATATTTGTGCCAGCTATTATATCATAGGCACTGTTATTATTTATGAGTAGCTTGAAACAATTAAAAAACTACCTCTAATTTATAAGTGAAGGCCCGATGGCGCAACGGTAGCGCGTCTGACTCCAGATCAGAAGGTTGCGTGTTCAAATCACGTTCGGGTCATGGTTTTTTTTTCTCGAAATTTTTTTTTAATAGTAATCCAGATTGATTACTATTTGGATTCTGGAATCAAACAAACAGTTTGAGACTAAATTTTCGACTAGATTCAAGCTACTTATCTAGAATTGTTTTTTTCGACAAGTTTCAATCAAAAGACAAACATAGACCTAGAATATTGAACTACCTATGAATTGATTCCAACCACTTGACCCTTGAAAATTTTGAAAAAAAAATTCGTATCAAAAAAAAATCGAAATAGTCTTAGATCATTCCTTAGATTTCTTTTTGATCATTTTTTTTTTTTTTTTTTTTTGAACACAAAGAACCATAACTTACTCTCCTTTCAAAAAGAATTTTAAATTATTCGCAACAAAGATTAGAGTAGAATCATTAGCTGTTTGGTAGTGGTTTGTGAAGATCCTTGAACGATCGAGATCATAACATTAATCTTCACTGATCCTTCTTCTCTCGGATCCATGAGGATACAACAAACGTAGAAGAATGGATCAATGTAGATAAAATGAGAGACAGAGAAGGAGAGAGAGGTAGAAAAATAGAGAAGCAAATCGAAAATTGTATCTTCGGGAAGGGGGAGGAAGAAGGGAAAGTTGAGGATCTTTTTTCATTCGCTAACAATTGAAACGCGCCAAATCAATGAGAAATCCCTCTCTTTTTTTTCTGTGCAACAATCTTCCGAACCCTAGTGCTGCTATAGTTCTCGAAAGAAAACTAATCTGGTCTCTTTCGCTAAGTCAACACTACAAAACTTCGATCTTATTCGATCAAGATCAACAAGTAATCTTGATCAATTTGATTGTTTTGTTTTGTTTTTTTTTGAAACCAAATTTACCTCAATTTTGTGTTTGTGAGTTTGATAACATTTTTTTTGGATCAAAATCATTCAATTGTTTACGATCAAAATTATTGTCCTTGTCTTCTTCAAAAATGTCCAATGCTATTAAATCAAAATGCCATATCGATTGGGTAAAGTTGATGGAGATGAGCGATGATGAAGATGATGCCTCATCATTGGTTTATGATATGAGCTCTTCTCTACGAGTATCTGATGATTGTGATGATGTTAGTGAAGCTTCATCTCAGATTTGTTCATCCCAAAATGAATTCGTTACGGAATCGGATCAATCCGAACCACTATCGTCGTCCGTAGCAAATGAACTCAATGAAATGAATCGAATCGATGAATATGATCTACAATTCTCTAACGCTGAAGAGATTCAATACGATATAGATTCTGGTCTTGGAATAGGCAATTCGACCACAGCCGAAGAATTGACACCAGAGAAGACTATCAAAATGGAACAAATCAAATCGATTGTCGATAATATACGGCCATTTAGTCCGGCTAGCTCAACGTGTAGCTCGTTGGAGAGACCAAGAAAATTGGCTCGATCCACAACCGATTCGGTACAATTCGAAACCGATCCTATCGTAATCAAGCGGCGTCAGAAACAAATCGATTACGGAAAAAATACCATCGGTTATAGTAATTATATCAATTTGATCGAGAAACGTAAACGAAAACGAACGGATCCACGAACACCGAACAAATTCATCAAATATAGCCGTAGATCATGGGAGCAACAAATCAAACTCTGGCGTATACGATTGCACGAGTTCGATTTTCCAGCAATTGAAGAATCGAGTGAGATAGTAGCCAAAGATTCAAATGTGAAAAAATTCAATCGAAAATTAGAGTTCGATTCTTTGATCGATCAAAAACAATCTAACCAAAAATCGATCGCGAACAACAACAGTGAGACCTCATCACCTAAAACTGATCTCGAGATCGATATCTCTGATATTCTTGAAGAATTCTGAATGGATTCTATTTCTCTCTCTCTCTCTTTCCTCTCGATATACTTGGACTTATTTTACAAAACTTTTATTTGATGTCTTTCTGTTTGCGTATAGAAAACACCGATTGATTGTATTCTTACTTTTGATAAGATTGGCATCTAATCCATCCAATTATCTTGTTTTTTTTTTTGTTTCTATTTTAGTGAAACATTTTTACAATTTTCATTTGGATTCTCTTTGAAGCCTTATTTAGAATCGCATTTTTTTTATTTTAAGTTCAAAACATTTTTTTTAGAACTACATTCTAGATTTCTATGAAAATCTAGATTATATAGTTTGACAAACACCACCTAGACAAACGAAACAAATCATCGCATCTTTATCTTCGATCTCAGAATTGTATTCAATGAATTTTTTCTTTTCATTTTTATTTTGCTTAAAATTGTTTGTTTGCATTTTGTTTTTCGCTTAAAAATTTGTCTCAATTTACAATTAATAAAATGTATTGAATTAGATTCATTCAATCGAAGCTATTGGATTTTAAAATGAGAGAAGATTTACGACAATCTCTTTTTGGTCGATCCTAGCGCTTAGCAATCAAACAATCTATTCTAAGGTACAGTTCTTCTAAACTCTAAGACTAAGAAGATATTTGTTTTAAAATTTCGCCAGATTATATCATCAAAAAAAAAGTGGAACAAAAATTAGATTGGAAATAAAAAATCGAAGATTTATTTGAGAATAACAGCAGTACAATAATGAGAGAATCGAATCATAATCAATAAACAAATGTGAATGTGGAACAAATTATGAGAGAAAAAAAAAAAGAATTATATCATTTAATTTAGAAAAAAAAATTGCTCAATAATAGAGCAGTAGAGAGAGAGAGAGAGAGAGAGAGAGAGAAAAAGCTTTTAAAAAAATATAAGAGAAAAAAATAATAGAAGTATCATTTTGAAGCTTCGAGAGAGAGACGAATTGGACCATAAAAAGGACCAAAACGAAATGAGAACTTTAGATTGGAGAGAGAGAGAGAGAGAGGAAATTAATGTAAATAAATCATCAATTAAACATCATCACATATTCTAAAGAGAAAGAGAGAGATTCCATTTCCGTTTCCCGTATCGAATCGATCAATGAGAAAAAAAAATTATACAAATTTCATAAAAAGAAATCAGAATCAAAATCGAACAACAAAAAGTGAATGTGTGAATTGATTTGTATAATTTTTACTTTCAAAGATTCAATGAAATAATTTCAATTGCCAAGAAAATATTTTACAAAGATTCAATCTCATTCATCGATCCGGACCCAAACACTACCGCCATATACCACAAGCAATCTTTGATTCTAACACGATTTGTTTTTTTTTTCCACCAACAAAAATAATAACAAGTGAGAGAGAAGAGAGAAAAAGAAAAAAGAATTTCAACAACAATGAAAATTAACTAAGTAGATTGAATGAGGTATAAATTCAATAAACGGACTCGAGGATCTCAAGAGATGAAGGAGAGAAAGAGAGAGAGAGAAAAAAGAGTTCTAGATTAGATCCAATAGAAGGTGTGTAGGTGTGTGTGTGTCTAGGATTGGACCGGAAATAATCAAACGATTGTAGATGTGAAGATTACAAAAAAAAAGTATCAAATTGTATCGTTGGCTTTCTCGATCTGATTTTTGTACACAAACAAGGTTCTGAAGAAAAAGTTCTGTGGAAACTTTTTTTAAAAAAAAACCCCAAATTCAATCCTACAAATTCAGCAATTAGATTTGGCCAGAAAAGTTTAGCTTGTTTCAATTAGCTTCTTGAGCTTGTGCTGATGAATCGCGTCGACAGATCGGACAAGTTCTGTTCGTCTGTTGTGATTGAAAGAAAAAAAAACAGAAAGAAAAAAGAAATAAATTCCAAATGATCTTAAACGAAGAAGTAATTCAAATGAAAATACCTTTAGCCATTTATCTATACATCGAACATGGAATTCGTGATGACAAGGTAACACTCTTAAATTTTGTTTGGCTTCAAATTCGTACATACAGATCACACACATTGTTTGATCAGATTCTTCACTATTCTCTGGTTTGTAACGATAGGATGGTAATTGATCGATTTCGGATTTATTCAATCCACGAGGTTTAGCTTCTCCAAGCCTTTCGGCCAAACTCA
This sequence comes from Sarcoptes scabiei, assembly GCA_020844145.1. Classification (NCBI taxonomy): domain Eukaryota; kingdom Metazoa; phylum Arthropoda; class Arachnida; order Sarcoptiformes; family Sarcoptidae; genus Sarcoptes; species Sarcoptes scabiei. Next base: position 723,628 of record CP080487.1, on the reverse strand, counting down.
AAAGTGCTTCATAATTTTCAGTATCTGGAACATTTTCATTGAAAAGATTTGGAGAATTGTGGAATAAAGGCCAATCAGCGATATCTCTAAAAGAAGTTCGTAATGGACGATAAGAGAATGGTGGATAGACTAAATTGGCATTGGAAGTATGATGACCAGGGACCGGATTTGGTGGTGCACCTGGTCCAGCAGAAAAAGTTTGAGTAGGTAAATCGACACCTCGATGCTGATGAGGATGTCCTTGTTGTTGAAGCAAGAATTGTTGAAAATTTGGACCGAAAAATGATCGATGATGTGTGTTATAGCCAGAGGTTAGCAATTCGATCGAGGAAAGAACATCTAAAGAGTTCAATCGCATTAGATTATTGTGAAGATCATAAGGCTGTCTTTGCGGTGTAAGATTCGGTTGCTGTGAAGGAAGAGATTGCTGTTGTGATGAAGTATTGATCGATTGAGATTGTGATGCGGTTCGATTATTTTCATTGATTTGAGTTGATGGTTCATTGAAAGCACGATATGAATGGGTATAATTTGGAATCGATCTGGTCGGTGCAACGAAAGCAACATTCGAAGTCGTAGCATCCATCGCAGGCATCATATTGTAGAGCATATTGTTCATAGCGGGCGTTTGAGCTTGTGGAGCAACATGATTCGCTCCAGGTTGAACAGCGGAATGTTGTTGTGGCAATAGCAAAGAGACCAAGGGATTATAAGCATCATAGTTCGATGGTTGTGGAATTGATTCCAATGGACGAGTGTTGCCAGGATAGAGATAACCATTGTAAGGATTCTCATATATAGGTGGTACTATCGAATGATTGACTGATTGTCTCACTGTTTGATTGGTCGATCCAGAAGAATTGAAACTTTGCGAATTATGATGCGATGATTGATTGTTTGATTGCGATTGCGATTGTGATGCACAAACATTGTTATCGCTTACGTTGTTTTGAAGATTGATTCGTGCAGCATTCAAAGCGGGACAAGCACTTGCTCGATAAGAATTCGATGTCTGTCTTCGATCTGTGACGTTTCTTGCTCTATAATAAGGATTCGAAAGATTTGCATCATTGCGTTCAGCAAGCGATAAGATTTCTGTGAACGCTCTTTGATTCAATAATGATTGCTGATGCAGGGAAAGCAAATGTTGAAGCTGATGAGGAGTGTATTGTCGAGTGGAGGAATTGCTGATGATTGCATGATTAGCAGGATTATTTTGCCAAGCTAAGTATGGTGAATTTTGACCAAACAAGCGATACATTAACCGATGCATCGATAGAGCAATATCGGCATTATTAGCACTAGGATTAACAGTGTTGTTGATATTGGTATTGGTGTTCACATTCGCATTGGTGGCTGCGTTGTTATTATTATTGGGATTGGTATTGCCGATATTGTTATTCACATTAGCATCATTCGTAGGATTAGAATCCACATTAGCATCAGTGTTGGTATTCTCGCTAGCATTCGATTGTTCGGAACGAGTGTTTATATCGAACCAATCCGAATTGTTTCGATTATTCGATCTTGATGTTTGATTCTCAATCGTATTTCTATATCGTCTTGAGCGATCAGATTGCGTTCGATGGAACGGAACCTGTTCGTTGATTGCTGAATGAGTTTGTGAACTTAAATCAGTTTGAGAATTATTCGAATTCAAGTTTCTTGAAGATTGGGAATTCGCCTAGAAACGATATTAAATGAAATAGAATTATAATTATCTTTTGAATAATCAATCCAAACTCTTACGTTTGTGCCATCAGTGTTGACTTGATTAATATAAGTATTAGAAATAGTAATGATTGAACTATCTTGTCTTGTTCGTTCATCAGTTTGTTGAGATCTTTCCCTTCTGGGACGTGACGAAGATTCATTAGTTTGATTGGATAAGGATGAATGAGAATTTTGATTAGATTGATTGGATGTCGAAGAGAAATCATTAAAAATGGAACGACTATAATTCGGTAAATTCGAAAAATCGGGTGATTCTGGATTGATATAATAGGCCATCGAAACTTCTGAGGTAGAATCAATTGTTGCTGCGGTCGAATCAAATGATTGAGTATCAGACAATGTGCTACCGATTTCTTGTGCCTCATCAAGTTCAGTGGAAGTTTGTGCATCGCTAAAACGACGTTTATTCTCATTCTCTTCATCATTAACGGCGACATTTCGAAGTCTTGGATTCGTTTGACGAGAAGACGATGTAGAAGACGGTTCCATTGGATTATTGTTTCGATCATTATCTGGATTCGTAATTGGATTCGAAGACTGCACTCTGATTTCGTTACGAACTCTTTCTCGAGGTGAAGCTTGATTAATCATCGGAGTCCATAAACTACAATTATTGATAGTCTCATTCATATCACCGTTTCGTTCACCGAATTCCTCCAGAGTTGCTGTAAGCAATGACGCCGGCAATCGAACCACTCTGGAGGCGACCGAATGCTGTTGCGAAATCGGATCACATTCATAACGTCGTGCTCTATCATCATCATCGTCATTGATTAGATTTGAGTTTCGTGATTCATTATTACTGACATAATCAGAATTTAGCGTCGGATTAATTTCCAATCGATTCGGATTGTTTGAGCCATTTATTCTGAAACTATTATTGTTATTATCACCATCACTATTGTTAGCATTGTTCTCGCTATGGCTATTGTTGGTTGTCGTCGCATTATGATTATTATTATTATTATTATTTTCATTGTTTGTAGGAACTTCATTATTCATCCGTTCCAGAAACGTATCGACAGCCAGCCAAGGATATTGTAATGAGCTGACAATCGGCGGATCGGAACTATTGCTATCACTTCTTTCGTTCGTTTCAGAAGTTGGTACCATTTCGCCGAATTGATCCAAAGTAATCGAATCATTGCTAAACTCTGTCCGGCGACGTTTCCTTGACGGACTTTCCGCACTCTATCCGAACATTTGGAAAATGGAGAAAAACAAAAAAAAAATAACGAAAAAGAGAGATTAGATTCATTCAAAGATAAGAGCAAATGTTTGAATATTATTTTTTTGCTGGAAAATCTTCGTAACAGACGTTTAAGGATAGTTTCGAAACGAAAAAAAAATGTTTTTAGATGAGATTTTAATTTTTTTAGGCGTAAAAAATTATGGGCTAACAAAAATGGCGCCTTAAAGCGATAAATGCTAAAACATTATGGATTAGATTCAAAGTTCAAACGAACCAAACACCAAACGAATCATTGAGAGATGAAATTGTTTCATTGAAATGAATACTTTTCTACTTTCGTTCACCCAAAGATTTAAGAAAAGGTTTAGGTCCATTTGATCTTTTTTTCTTAAGGTTGTTCCGTACTCTTCGTTCGCAAGAGAGAACAAAATTGGACGAATTTGCAACAAAAGAGAGAGAGCGAGAGAGAGTGAAACGAAATACAATTATTGTAAACTAAACTCGCTACTTCTAACACCACCTTCATTCATCAAACATTCCATCTATTTCGATCGGCTTATTTGACATTAATAATCATTGGAGCAATAAAATTTCGTTTTCATTCATTCAAACAATTGAGGAAGAGAGAGAGAGAGAGAGAGAGAGAGAGAGAGAGAGAGAGAGAGAGAGAGAGAGAGAGAGATTTCGGAAACAGAAAATGGATATTTTTTGTGAAGCAGATTTCTGAAACGAATGCGATATCATCTCTCAATTATTGTCACCTCGCTTGATTGAGATCATTTTTTTCTCTCTTCAAAAAAGCAACAAATAATAAGCTAATGAATATTAAATTATCTCTTCCGATGCTATTCGAATCGATTCGAACGAAATCCATTACAGATTGCATCTCCAAGAAAGTCCAAGAAATTCTACAAAAAAAAATTCTGACTAGGACTAGAGGACTAGAACAAGGAAGTAGAGAGAGAGAGAGAGAGAGAGAGAGAGAGAGAGAGAGAGAGAGAAAAAAAAGTGAAGAACGGGGTGTGAATCAGTTTCGAATCGAATTCTTTCATTATATTCCTTCCTGATGCAACTTTGACATTTCATTTCGATTTGTCGGTTTTGATTTGAGATTGAAAATGTCTTTGGTTTGTGAAGATTAAGTATTTAGCCAACGGATTAATCGTATTAAAGTTTAGTTTCACAAAAGCTCATCTAAGTGATTAGAATGCAATCAGAATCCTATTATTCAAGGCAAATCTCAATGCTTTTCTTCAGAGTATTTCGATTCTTAGTTTACAACTGTGGAGAAAAAAAAAAATAATTATACACCACAAATCTGACACATTAAGTTTTTGATTATTTTTTTTTTTACTTTAAAATTTAATTCTGAAACAAGAAATAATTTAACAAGGAACCCCCCCCCCTCCTCAAAAAAAAAAACAATCCGGAATGAACGAAACCAGACTGCGATTAAAAAAGCTAAGAAAAGAGAGAGAGAGAGAGAGAGAGAGAAAATGATTAGATAAATTTCTTGATTGTTTCACCAAATCTACCGTCCCCTTCCACCATCCATTCATTCATTGATCGATCCAACTGTAGCTTTCTCAAAGCTCAAATCTCTAAAAAGCTCTCAATCCTTATCGATTCGTATAGTTTTAAAATAAGTTTTCGGTGTTTTAGACAAGGCTCAAAAGCTCTAAGGTAACTTCTAACAAACACATTAGCCTCTCTAACTAGGCTAGGGGAATGAAAAAAAAAAAAAAATCTTTTACTACCATCCAACTATAGAATGGAAGATTTTCTAATCAGATGTGATCGTAGCAAACAGACCTTATTCTCTGTTTCTCTCTCTCTCTCTCTTCTTGAACGCATCCAAATCTCATGAAAAAGCAAACGGATTGCCTAGATCATCTCATCATCTATCTGATACGTTTCATTTTTTCGGCGACATCACCGTTCCGATCCCTCTCTGGTTTAGTTAGAGTAAATGTTTTTTTTTTTTTTTGCAATAAAGTTTTTTAGCATCGAAAGAATTCGAGAGCAAGCAATGATGATGATGATCATCATCATCATAATCATAAATTGTACACACTCTTGAAGTAGAGAGAGAAAAAAAACCAAAACACAAACAGAACAACGGTGGTTAGGAGCGAAAAAAAAAACTTTGAATCAAATCGATGTCACCAAAACATCAACCACACACATACACATCTCCAACGATCACATTCGAAACGAAATAAATTTTTTGCTCGGACATTTCTAGAGAGAGAGAGAGAGAGAGAGAGAGAGAATACTAAATATTTGCTTCTGGCTATGGTGGTTGATTATAATTATTATCACCACAATCATCATCATCATCATCACAACCATATCGCTTGTAGCTTGGGACAGAACAAAAAAAAATTGGACAAGAAAATTCTCATTCCCCCCCCCCTTCACAATCTTCTAAAGCTTTGGTTGATAAAGTTTTGGATTGATTTTTAAAAGTAAACAACAACAACAACAACAACAACGAATAGATTTTTACAGTCGACTGCAATCTCTGGATGATTTCGGAGAATACGAAGGAATCTCCGCAAGGGGATCTAGAAGATAAAAATCAACCAGATGGTTAATCAATGAGAATATCTATGAAATAAGGATAGATATCTCGATTTTATCACAAAGTAATCTCTTTCTCTAAACTACAATCTCATCTTCACACCACCTTCAACGCCCCACCATTATCATTATTATTGTATGGATTTTCTAATTCGATAAAACTCTTCCTAGAGCATTGAGGCATCTCAATTATTCTAATTCGATCAATTTTTTTTTATTCATCGAATAATAAAATATTGCTGAAGATGAATGGATCAAATTCAATGTGAACACTTGGAACGGAACGAAACGAAATTTCTTGTCTCGATTTTCGATCATCCAATGAAATATGGCAAACAGATTGTGGAAGAATAGATCGAGAAAGAAAGAAAAAAAAAAAAAAATACCTAGGGCGTCAACCGAATCTTGTATGTGCGTGATATTTCAAGTCTCATCCAGAACACTTTCACACACAGTAGTACATTGTTTAAATATTAATATATTAATTCAAATTAATCGATGATCGAGGCGTCGTCAACGATTATTATTCTCTTCTCATTTTTTTTTTGTCATAGGGTTGATGACTTTGCTTCATTTTTTAGTTTTCGTAAAAATCAAAAAAACCAAGTAGAGACCGGAAACAATAACAAAAGCTTTGATTGCTTTCGAAACAAAAAAAAAATCCTCACCTTTCTAGAAAGAATCGAATCTTGATCACAATGATCATTCTCCGAAGGTCTTCGATTCGAATGCTGTTGTCTAGCGGAACGATGATGATGTGGTTGCTCCGAGATCGGTGCTCCTATACGGCACCCGGAATGACTTAGATGACGTTGATGAAGATCTAACGATTCTGGAGAAGGATTTTGAGAATCAAAATTCGTTGGGAACAGATCAAAATTATCGACTGGAAACGGTGAAGGCATTGATAGAGATTCATCCAAAAGCATCGAATTCGTTCTCAATCTATGACTCGAATTGGTAGATAATTGTTGTCGCTGAACTGAGATGTGATCATTCGAAGGAGAATCATCCGCGGGAGAGTCATCAAGACGATGACCATTGTGATTGCTATGATTTAGATTCTCATCATCGGAGGTATTTGAACGAGTGATTCTCGACATATAAAGCCCTAACGGATAGTTTCCGTTATTTGATAGCTCGTGGCTATTGCCGTTGCTCACATTGTAGGAATTCCGATCATTGTGCTGTTGTTGGTGATGATGCGGATACCGATGATTGCTTGAATGATAACTACTTGTTCCATTCGATTGGATCAAATGATAGTGATGGTGATGTCTATGATGATAACTAGAGCCATGGGTACTAGTAGTACTAGCTGTTGATCTAGGATTCAGATGAGCAGGCGGAGGACGAATCACAGAAGGCATTATCGTGCTCCCAGAGCTCGAATGATTAGGAGCCCGATTAGAATGATGATGATTTTGATGCTGTTGATGAGGTTGCGAATGATTAGAATTGGTACAATTGGTACTATTGGTACTATGATAATGATGGTGGTGATGATGATGATGATGATGTGGATGATTTTGGGCGTGAGAAGAGAAGCTGTGATGATGAGAATGAGGATGATGATGAGAATGAGAATGATGCCTCACCACCAATGAATGATGATGGGCTGGCGATGGTAGCGATGCTGCCGCTGAGGATTGCTGCAGTACCATGACCCTTTGTGCATCGGTTTCGGAAGAAATCGAAGGGTCCCGTAGATGTTCTCAAAACAAAGATTACAGATTGTAGTAAATTGAATTTAGACTATTGGAAAGCTTTCGCATCGGAGAACGTAACGAAACAATCGAGATCAATGAGCAATAGCGCAAAAAAAGCTTTGTCGAAGTTCAGACCATTCAAAAAAAAAAAAAAGAAATTTAATTTTGATTCGTTTCGATCGATAATCAAACGATTAAAATTCGATTATGCTTCCGATTTCCGTCTATAATAGAATGAAAAGAGAGAGAGAGAGAAAAAAAAATCAAAATTAGAATGCTGAATTTTTTCAAAAATGGAAAGCAACAATCAAAATGGAATCAAGGCCAAAGCGAATAGGTCAAGATTAAGTTTGAAGAGATTAAATCAATCAAATGTGATGCCAAAATTATGTAAGTCTTTAATATTTTTTTTTTCAATCAATTTCATATGTCCATAAGGGTATGGCGTGGGCGCCAGTAATGACCATTGAAATCTCTCTCTCTCTCTCTCTCTCTTTATTGGTGAAAAGCTTAAATTTCGGACTGGAAAAATATATTAGAAATTTAGAGAGAGAGAGAGAGAGAGAGAGAGAGAGAGAGAGGGGGGCGAAATTTGAGACGGAAAGCTGTCAAGTTTTGATTAAAACATACAAATTTTCACTTCTACTCCAATGTTTAGAACAAATCATCCCCGTCATCTCAAATGCAATGATGTTTTTTTGTGTTCGTTTTCGCAATCGATTGCGATTTGAATCATAAAATTGATCATTTAAGAGTAAATCATTCAATACCGAAACGGAACAAATTCGATCTAAACGGATTTTTTTTTTTTTTTTTTTTTTGGTATCCAAATGTTCAAGTTTGTATGTTGGGAAAGAAAAGCAAAAGTTTTGAAAGAGATGGACAAGAGAAGATGGGTCAATGTTTTGTTGTGAAATCGAAATTTTGAAATTTTTTTTTTTTGCTCGAAAAGAATCACAAACTTTTATCAAGAATCTTATGAATAAAAATCTAAACTGTGAAGAATCACAATTCGACTTTCAAATGCCATTCTCAAGGCTACAATCGAACAAAATCGAGATTGTTTCAATGCTGATTGATGCTCGAATCGAGTAACAGCGAAAATCGATTAATAATCCTAGATTTATGGAAAATGTTGGCTTCTTTTCATATTCTTGATTCTAATTTCGAAAAAGAATTGATTCTATGCAATTTAAAGCAGAGAGAGCGAGAGAGAGAGAGAGAGAGAGAGAGAGAGAGAGAGCGAATCAAATGCATTGTATTGCACTTTTCAATTCCTTTTCAACCCTTTTTCATTTTCGATTGAGATTTCTAAAAAACTAGTCAAATTCTTTTCCATTCATTCATTGTGAATGTAAAGAAATATAAGACGAGTGTTTAAAGAGAATAATGGCAGATTGATTGTTTCTCTCTCTCTCTCTCTCTCTCTCTCTCCCTCTCTCTATCTCTATTGAGATTATTCCAGGATATTGCCTACTACGTGTTAAATTGAAAGGAGATCTTAGATCCGAGATTCGGAACGAACAAAGATCATGGAAAGCAAAAAATCAAGGTGAATCACTCTCTAAGCTTCAAGTGTATCACTGTTTGCACTTTCTGCTCGATGATTTCGCTGATTTCATTCGAACCGATTTCACTTTTTAAATCTTCAACACTCTATTCGATTTCTTCATAGCCGTTCTACATCACATTTGATTGTTGGATAGACAATTTTTCTCCTCTAACCTCTCTCTCTCTCTTTCTCTCGTTTCTGCTTTCTCTCTTCTATCCTATCATCTTGGCATCAATGAATCTCAATTCGATCCATAAGAAAATGATTGCAATAGTTAGCTAGCTAAATCGAAAGGGAGAGAGAGAGAGAAAGCTGAAGTTGTTAACAGAAAAGAAAGTTTTTTGTTTGCGAATAACAGAACAAAAGCTAACGAAATAATAATAATAATTATTATTATCATAGTCGAAAGCAATTTAAAATTCAGGTGGTGTGCTCGAAATTGCTGATTCGCCTCTCTCTCTCTCTAAAATTTTAGTCTGTGTAGCTTCAGGTTCACGTTTCACTTGCAATCAAACTTTGACTATCTCACCTTTTCGAAAGCTAGAGAGAGAGAGAGAGAGAGAGAAAAGCCAAGGTAAGCTATTCTTTCATTCCAACAATAAAACAACAACAACACATCATTTTCCAATCTCCGACACAGGTAACAATCTATTCTTCATCAGTTGGATTCGAAATTTCACAAAGATTAGCAGAGACAGAAGAGACGAGAAAAATAAAGAGAAGCAAATAAGTAACAACAGAGAGCGAAAGCCAAGAAGAAAGAGACGCAATTTCGTCGTTGTCGAAACCGACCAAAAAAAAAAAAAATAATAATAAAATAATAATCGACAGGAAAATTTTTTTCTATCTCCAAGCTTTTGGAGAGAAATTAAAATCTCTAAGGTAAAATATTCCAAGAGAGAGCTTGAAGAGAGCGCAACATTCTCCGAAAACTTCGAGAGAGTCAGAGTGAGTGAAGAGATCAATAGTTGTATCAGTTGGTGGTAGACATTGTTATATGTTTGCCTCAGAATGATGAATGAATTGAGTTGGGGACGAAGGGGACAATCAAATGGAAAATGGAATCTAGAAATGATTGAAATCTAAACATTCGAGAAGCACATATAGAGATAAAAAGTTTCGAGATTCGATTCGTTCAAGGCAGAGATTAAATTCTAGATTTGAAAACCAAAAAAAAAAAAATATATTCCATCTCTTTCGATGCGATTTAGATCTCGCGTTAAGATAGCAAACACGAAAACCTGTTCAGATTCGGGCGCGCTACAGGGTAGAGCACACTTACCTACTATTATATTCGGATTCTTAGATTTCGAATAATAATTTTTTTTTTCTATTCATTTTCATACATCAGTGAGAGAGAGAGAGATTCTCACACGAACCAGAGAGAACATAATATTAGCTAGAGAATCCGAACGAGATACCAAAATCAGTGAGAGTCATTCAAGCAGACAGGTAAGAAGAAATGAATTAGTTGAAGCAGACTAAAAACGATGATGCTGATGCCGATGCTGATGCCAATGATGATGTGATGGTACCACACATTGAATGGTTAATGGTTAATGGTGATTGTGGTGCTGGTGATGGTGGCCAAGATAGTGATTGATTGTCTTCGTAAGCAAAAGTTTATAGCAAAATAGAGACAATCTTTCTCGATTATTTTTTTTTTCATTTTTTCGCTTCTTCACGTTCTCTTCACAATCTTTCCGATCTTCATGGAAGACTTTTTCTTTTCAAATCCGATCAAATCTAATCTAATCCAATCCGATCCACCACCACCATCATCATCATCATTCAGCCAGATAGTTAGATTACACCAATAGCATTGGTATTGTCGACTACACACACACACACACAATCATCACTCTATCTTATGATGGTGTTGTGATGGTTTCCATTCAAGCTAGGCAGAAGAAAAAAGTCAAAAGAAAAAAAAACGAGAACGCGATTCCTAAATCATCATCATCATGAGGATAGAAAAGCCGAAACATTCAATGTGTGAGAAATAGAAAATGTCGAAATTTCCACACACACAGAGAGAGAGAGAGAGAGAGAGAGAGAGAGAGAGAGAGTAAAGGCACGTCATGTCAACCATCATCAAGAGCCATGGTCATACACACACACACACAATCATCAACATTCATTATGATGGTCAAGTTATTTTCTTCTCCAAACCTTCTTTATTCATCACCATCATGATTCGATAGAACAAAACAACATCATCGTCATCAAATTCTTGAAGAAAATTATTAGGATTTATTGTGTTCACTCTCTCTCTCTCTCTCTACCTTAGTTGAAGGTCATTCTAGTTGTTGAATCGATTCATTTCTTTTTTTCTTTTTCATTTGTGTTGGTTGTGTAGAATCAAAAAACAGAGAAAAGCAATTCTAATCCACTCTCATTGAGTGACTCTGACTGAGTCTCATTGATTCTAGGGATTGAGAACATCTGTATGAGAGGCTAGAATAGGAACATTCAGATGGGAAACAAACAGACAGATATAGTAAGATTGGTCTGTTTGATAAGTACTGACACACGCAAAAACCCACGCCTGCTATGAAATGTTACAGGTGAATGCGGAGAGAGAGAGAGAGAGAGAGATTGATCTCGTTCTCTGATGAGATGGCTAGAATATGAAAACTAATTATTCTTAGCAATGAGAATCAATTCTGGGACCAGAATTTCAACTGATTCAACCGATATCAAAGTGATTCCTCTGGAATCTATTCAATTGTTATCAAGCCCATATCAGATCGAAATAATCTGGTCTAGAACAGATCGTAAGCAAGAAGAGAAATAAAGAGAATTTACCTGGAGAGAAAATAGTGCATAAAAAAAATCTAAACAACAAGATAAGAACCTAGTCGAAAGAAAAAAAATCGACAACGAAATAAGTAATGAGATTTGATCGATCTTAGGTCTGAGATCAAATCGAATCGTTTGTGTTCTTCCTCAACGCCAGACAAACTTACTTTTAGAGTTTTTTTTTATGATGGCGAAGAGAGAGAAAAAAAAATGCGCCATAGAATGAAAATTTTCTTTGAAATTATCTAAGAGAAAAAAGAAATAAATTTCGAACTCAAAAATAATTATCTTCTAAGAATCAACGAAAAGAAAATTGATGATGTCGTTTAGTTCGTTGAGGATAATGAAGAAAGAGAGAGAGAGAGAGAGAGAGAGAGAGAGAGAGAGAGAGAGCAAGAAGGTGTGCTGGTACAGTTGTGATCTTCAATTTACGATCAACAATGATTGATATAATTCTATTCTTTGAACTTCGAATGAATTTCGATTTTAGCTAGGTTCTTCGTTCTTCGAGGTAAAATCTTCAATCTTAAGACAAAACTTAAAGGAGAGAGAGAGAGAGAGAGAGAGAATACACTAACTCTCAATCTCACGCACATACACACACACACACCTGGGTCAAACTAGAGAACATAAATTGATCGATTCGGTCAGGTATTATTCTTTGCTTACTTTATTATCTTCTTTAGATTTCTTTTCTTTTTTTTTCTTTTCATTCATACTCCAACATCAAATATCTCTTTGAAATAAAATAGTGAAATAATTACGTTTCAATGCTCGAAAATCAATGTGAAAGTACTGGTTGATGTTGGTTGTTGTTACGAGGAGAGAAAAAAGACCAGGACTAGTAGGTTCGCAGAATTTTTCGAGAAAAGAAACCAAAACAGTTGCAAGTGAATGAAAAAGGTCAGCTTCCAAGCAAGCTAGACCTTTTGAGCTTTTGCATTCGCCATCATTTTGATACACGGACGATAGAAGTCCCCTATGAATTTAATTTAAGAAATTTCCATTTTATGGACATCGAATTTCTACGATTTTTTTTTCGTTCAACCAATAACCAATGTAGCTATGATTGTAGCCGAACAATCTTTTGAAAATATCGTTCGCAAAATTTCGCGGAGAGGGAAACGAAAAGATCTCAAATAGCTAACGATTGAATTGATTGAACGAGAAGGCAGAGAGCGAACAAGAAAAATAATTCGCTATTCCAATCCAAGAAAAGTTTGGAAACGAAATTTCAGATTTATATTTTCTTTCCATTAAAAGTTTTCTTTTCGTTTCTTCATTGCAAAGTTTGCATGATTTCGTCTCTCTCTCTCTCTCTCTCTCTCTCGAAGCGGCCTAGGAACTTTGATCAAAACATAACCTTTTTAATGGTTTATCAACAGAAACATTCAATACGTTTGTGCTGTGCTCTGTGCTATGCTGTGTGTTTGTATGCCAACGCTTGCTTTGGTTTATGTGCGAATGCCTGTATGTATGTTAGTTAGTGTATTCGTTTACGAAAACGACCCTGAGGGAAAATTAATATGGCGATCAAAAAGAAGAAGAAGAAGAAGAAGAAGAAGAAAATCTTTCATTTTAATTTTTTTTTCTTCTTCTCGATGAGCAAGAAGAAAATCATAGAAGACACACAGACAGACACTTGTGCGAATGCATTCATTTCGAGAGAAGAAAAATAAAAATGAAACAATTCCATCGAACGCAAAAAGAGTAGCATAGCATTGCTTGGTCCTTTTTACGAATAATGGGTAGAAAAAAAAAATATTGAAGCTTGCTGAATTATTTTCTTTTTTTTTTTACCCGATTCGAAATTTTCTCTAGAAACAGCGAGAGAGGAGTGGGGGGAGGCTGGAAGACAATCGTTTCAAAAGCAAAGCAAAAAATTTCAAACTTCAAAAGCTTTTAAGCTTTTCGTTGCAAATTTTTCTATTCGCATTTCGATTAACTTTGATCCCTAATCCACTGATAACTCTCTAGTAATATTCATAGCTAGAATGGTGATAAAGATTTTCAATCGGAAAAAAAAATAGATTAAAATCAGAAGATAAAGGGGAATGTTGCTACTCTAGGAATGTCTACGGGAATGAAGAGAGAGAGAGAGAGAGAGAGAGAGAGTTAGGAAGATTGGATTCTTTCGAAGACTATCGCCATCGGTGAGGAAATTTTATCCACGCAATCCATCCAAGTGTACAACAATTCGGTGTAATAATTTCGGTTTTTGATTCTTTCCACCAAGAAAGAAGAAAGGAGAGAGAGAGGGGAGAACAAGGAACTTTCATTCAAAAGAGAATTATCCAACACTTTCGCTTGAAAGTTTTTTGTTTTCATTGAAAATAGAAAATAAAACTTAAAAAAAAAACTTTTCATTCTCTTCACAACGATTCAAAGAGAAGCTAGAAAAGAATCTTTTTGAATAGAAGAAGAAGATATTTTGGATTGTTATCTATCTCAATAGAATTTGATAATTGATCTAAGAAAGATTGAAAAGATTCTAGAGCACCGATGATTGTCAATATTTGTTCGCAACGCAATATTTCGAAACGTTTTCTCTCTCTCACTCTACGATTTTTTTGAAACAACTCTCTTGAAATCTCTGACCAGAGAGAGAATTCATGGAATGTTTTTGAAAACAAAAATGATTGACACACAAGTATTGGTACGATTGAAGTTTTTGTTTTGATTTAGTTTCAAATGTTCCAAAATCAACCAGTTGTGGAACAAACCGCACACATTATATACAGCAACCAAAAATTATCAATGCCTAGCACATCGTTAGAGATTCACATCAAAATCTCGATGAGTCATACCCGTCTTCTTATCGAACGAAACTAGAATTCCATATTAAGGAAATGCAAACAAAAAAAAAAACAAAACAAAAAAGCTATGCTACAGAAAGGAGAAAAAAAAACGCTGCAAAGCGCTCAGCAAAATTCCTTGAAATATCCGCAAGATGAGAGATGGTGTGTTTCGAGAATATATCGATTTATATCTCTCTCTCACATATATACGTGTTTATGTGTGTGTATGTGTTAATCTAACCTAATCCTTCCAATCATTACTTGAGGTTTGAGAGAGAGAGAGAGAGAGTCTCGATAATCATAAATATTGTCGATGAATTAATATCTCCATATAAAAATTGATGATAATAATAATACTAATACTAATACTAACAAGGGAAAAGGAATTTCCTTTAACGAAGGTATATTCCAAAGTTCATCATCGATGAAGAAGAAGAAGAAGATGAAGAAAATCCTAACCAAAATATTGATTAAATTTCTCTCTCTCTCTCTCACTCGATGAAGATTAAGAGAAATTAAATAAGAAGTTAAAGTACCGAGAGTAAGGAAAGAATTTTTGTTGATTTTATGATTTACGACTATAGCTTTTTAATAATTAAGAACGAAGAGAGAGAGAGAGAGAGAGAGAGAGATGTTGAAAATCTTCAAGAGACTTTTGGAATGTTATCTTAGCTTGGTTCTAATTTGATTCTAGAGTCCTTCTCCTCCTCCTCCTTCTTCTTCTTCTAACCTCTCTGGGTTTTGTTTGCTTTTAAGCTAAAATTTACGTGAGTATTTTTGGGTTATTATCTCTCTCTCTCTCTCTCTTTAGAAGAGAAATGGAACAAACAAAAAACTATTCAATTTTAATAGGGAATTTTTTTTTCTTTTGTTTTTTTTTTTCCTCTTCTACTTCTTCTTCAATGATATTTTCAAACGATTCAATATTCGCAATTCAAAAAAAAAAAAAACGCGATAGAAACGAAATAAATAATGGATCCACAGAAGACTACATTCGCAGTGAAGCTGATCGAGCTTAGCTGATCGAAAGAACAAAAAAAAAAGACGAAATTTCTTATCTATGTAAACTAATCGTAAAAGATTTGCATTAGAAATTTATTCGGTTAGAAATATTTTCAAGCTTCGTTTCGCTACCATCGAATCGAAAAACCCTGACATAATCGATTGAAAATGTAAAAACTAGCGCGTAGCGAAAAACTTGAAAATTTTTTTTTTTTTTTTTACAATTCAAAATCGAATTGAATCTCATCAATGTCATCAAGTTTGATGATCTAAGTCTAGGGTCTTATAGTATGGAATGTGGTTCTCTTATCTTCATCAAAAAAAAAAATAAAATAAAATAAAAAATAAAAATCTTTGCGCTTAGAATCCGCAAGAGACATTGGATATAGATTTAACATAATAATGGAACCAAACGAAAAGTTTAGATCGTCAAACTAAAATAGAAACCTAGATAAAGAAAAGGGAAGAAAGAAAAGCTCATTTTATCTGTACACAAGTTTTTAATATATATATATATCTATATTCACTTTCGTAGAGGAGACAGAGAGAATGAATGTCTAAGAAAGAGGGAATGGATACCAAAAAAAAAAAAAAAAAAACGAAGA
Source organism: Sarcoptes scabiei (assembly GCA_020844145.1). Classification (NCBI taxonomy): domain Eukaryota; kingdom Metazoa; phylum Arthropoda; class Arachnida; order Sarcoptiformes; family Sarcoptidae; genus Sarcoptes; species Sarcoptes scabiei. The sequence goes on along the minus strand of CP080487.1, from coordinate 707,651 downwards.
CCTAGAGAGCAGAGCAAAGAAAGCATACGATTGATTGATTTGAATAGAGAGACTAACTAGAGTTGTTGTGTTTCAAGACAATATCATCGCTATGGAGCAGAGAAATGTGAGAAATTGTCGAAATAATTTGCACTCATTTTACTCCCCGATGTTTTATCTTCGGCATCAAAACCAGCAGCACAGTGTGAGTGTTTATGATTTGAAGAATAAAAAAAAAACTTCTTTGCGAAGAGTTTACACTTCTCATCGCTGCTATGCAAAGATATTGAGTGGGTACGTCGATTTGAATAGAAAAAAAAGAAAAATTGTCTAAGATTGCCATAAATTTTTCGTTGAATTGCGAGCGAACGAAAAAGAATGAGAGCGCGGATCTTTTCGACTGTAAAATTGGAAAAATTTCAAATGATATTGAAATCATTTGGGAATTTTTTTCTCCTTTCCAAGAGAACAATCGAGAGTGAAGAGATCCTAATGTCCAATGAAATGTTCTAGGGTTCGATTTTTGAAGAAATCTGAATTATTTTGACCCTCTAAACTTATATTCTAATTCTAGGTATCGAAACGAAACTTTTGAGCATCGAGAAACGAAGAAGGCGTTACAAGATCTAAATCAAATGAATTAATTCCAATCGAAATAATCAAGAAGAAACAAAACTCGACACAAAAATGATTGGTATTGATTCAGGAGGCGTTCCATAATTCGCACAAAAAAAAGAAAAATGACAATAATTAATTAAAATCGATTGAATTTCTCACATGAAGATAAGATTGAAAAAAAAAGACATTGAGAGAATTCTAACCGATCGGTCATCGAAGGAAAATAAACAAGGAGAGAGAGAAAGAGAGAGCAAAGGTAAGAAGAGAAAAAAATTTTCTGGCTCTAATTATTGACTTATAAAAGGATAGATTGACACCATAGGGAAATATTGATGAATTGAATAGAATAGGCATCAATAGAGAGAGAGAGATTGAAAACATCAATATTGTACCGAAACAAACAATATGGCTCAACAAAGCAATGATGGTCGTTGATCAACGAAACACGGAATGAAATAAAATTTTGTTTTTTTTTGACTTAATTCATAAGAACATAAATCAATATGGCGATCCAAGTAAGAGAGAGAGAGAGAGAGAGCGAGAACGACGAAAGAAAAGAAGGATCAACAATTTTGAAAATCAGAAAAGGTAAGGAGGCCTAGAGAGAAGAAGCCAATCCAAGCCAAGAAGCAAGAGTAGACACACCAAAATAAAGATCCAAAGCTTTTTTTAAATTACGAATGCGAATGAAAATATATCAACAAAAATAAAAGAGCTTGGATACCAGTTTAAAACAAAAAACTCCTAAAGAGGAAGAACAAAATTGAACCGCATTTTAGAAGCGATCGATTTGTCATCAAACCAAACGACGAATCGAGGCTCGACGATGATGGCGAGATCACAGAGAGAGAGAGAGAGAGAGAGATTTGAATTAATTCTTTGCTGGTAAGCGAAAAAATAGAAAAACCAAAAAAAACCCAAAGAACAATGCAAATAAACACAAGGATCACAAACACACAAACATTGGGCAAGTAAAGTGTAAATCTTTGAAGATCAAAGATGGACTAACTTTTGTACAGTAATCATACAACAGCCTCGAACATACGGACAACACTTAACCAAAAAACCAATAAAAACAGCAAAACAGCAGAGAGTGAGCAATCGAAGGGCAATTTTAGCAGACAGCCTAAGAATAATAATAATAATAAGGCAGAAAGAAAGATGAAAATTATCAAACGAAAGGAATAGTGTCGGATAATGTGCTAATGGATTGTGAGGACTTTGCGATTTGTTAATTCGGTTCGTTCGGATCGAGGAAAATATCAAAAAAAAAAAAAAGAAAAAAACGAAATTCTACCGCTTATTCAATGAGAAACGTTCTGAATATTACACCTCCCAGGAATAAAGAGAGACCGACAATTGTCGATGGTGGTGTAGCAAATTTTACAACACTATTCTACCTGAATCTAATCTATACTCGGTACGTTTTCAATACAACAAGTGTTTTGTTCCAATGACCAAAGTTAGTTACAATGAGACCAACTAGAAAGAGGGAAAGAGAGAGAGAGCTAGTTTGGATAATCCAAAGGTAAATGTTTGATAATAAGCATCAATCGAATCGAATTTGATCGAATTCAAAAGCTAATTCTTCTCTAATGATTTCATTACAAGAGTTTGGATTCAGAACTAATATTGAGAGCCAAGAAAAGCTGCTGTATTCGTTCTTCTAATAGAAACAATATGGCAATCATTTCACAAAAGTAAAAGTTTAGATGTAGAAGATGTTTATAGCTTAAATTTTTTGTGGTTTTTTTTTATTTTGAGAACCATTTTTGAGATCGAAAGAAATGTTCCAACATAATTGCTTTGAAATCAACTCCAAAAGTATTTAATCAGTAATGAGATGAGAGATGACGATAAAGGCACCAAACAATGACGATCATCATCATGACACATTATTGAGACGATTATTTCTCTAGCTCGATTGCTGCTAGCTGTGGAAAGAAGATTAAAGACAATGATTGAAAACTATATCCGAAGATAATCGTAACAACCATCATTGCATTACATTGATCATCATCATCATCATCACCAACACCACCAACAACAGACCATTCGTTCTGATATTAGGACCATCAATATTATGGTGTTATCATTCTAGGATGAGATTATAGTCGAGAATGATTGACAATATTGGTATTGCTAATTTTGTAAGAGATATTGATACTCCTCAATCCGACATAAATTTACAACGAAACATCCAAAAAAAAATCGAAACGCCATCGATCGAGAGCTGCTGATGCTGCTATAAGTTTCGATTGATTTAACAAATCCTAACACCATTTGCCAATTGTGTGAATAATGCATTGAAGAAACGCGTATTTGATTGCATAGAAAGAGAGAGAGAGAGAGAGAGAGTTTTGAGTTAGGTTCCACTTTAACTGCTTAGAATATTCCAGTTTCGGTTAAGATTTCAGGATAGAATCAATTCGATTATATCGTATAGATTGAATAAGATCAATTTTAATGTTGATATTTCGAAGTTTTATAGAAAGAATACTTTCAGTAGCCAAAAATGAGAGATGTTTAAACAATTCTTGAGCAATTCAAAAAGCTTTTCTTGATTCCATTTTTGATTTTTCGAAGTTCGTTTATTTTCAAATGAAAAAACATACCTTTTTTTGGAAATCTGTTCTCTTTCTCTCTCTATCCAATCATTAGATTTGGTTCGAGCTTCGAATAAATAGCAACGAGGAAAAAAACGAACGTTTTTCTTTTCGAATCTTGAATTCGATTCGAAATCTTCGATTGATAATTTTGATTATTAAATTTAGAAAGAAGAATTGAATTCCAAATTGTTCGACAAATTCACAATCGTCGTAGATTTTGATTTGTGATGGTAATCTCTCTACACAACGATATCGGTTTCATTCCTCTCGATTCCTATTATTTCGATTTCAAATGAAAGACTGTGTGATTTGATCGGAAAATTTCACAAGCTTCGTTGTTGTTGTTGTCGTTGTTTGAAGGAGAAAAGAGAATTTCAATGATGCTGCTAGTGATGGATAATTTTCTTTCCTTCTTTCGACTATGATAGGATTGTGATTGAAAACAGAGAGAATGTTGGAATGAGAGATTACTAAGAATTGAAAGAATTTATTCGAACAGAATATCGGCTTTAGACTTAAATATTCACTTTAGACTTTGGATTCTATCTTCATACGCACAGACACAGAGAGACACAGAGGCACAGCACAAACAGACCGGATGGAGATGGTTGATTGGATTAAAAACAACAAACAAGATTATTATTTAAAAAAAAGACACAGCAAGCAAAAAAAAAACACGAATATTCAAGATGAATCGAAGAAATTGAAGCAAAAAAAAACAAGTTCAGGCACCAATCGGTGAAGAAAATATTCAACGACAACAACGACGACGACAATGTTGTTGTTGTTGTTGTTATTGATGATGGTGATGATGATGAAACCTAAAGAATTTCGGCCGATACCAACAACAACAGCCAGCAATGAAGTTGAACGATAGACAGAGGAAAAAGAAAGGAAAGAGTTTCAAAAAAAAAAAAAAAGGAAAAAAAATTTCGGTCGTATCTTCCGTTCTCTTAGTGAGCCATTCTCTAGCTCTGCACTAGCCCAACTAAATCGCTAATCATTCCAAACGATGCAATACACGCACACAGAGAGAGAGAGAAACACACACACACACATGCAGAGAGCAGCTATCCTTCGTTAGTATAAAGAGAACTCGGATCCAATTCTTTTGCTTGCAAGCGTATTATCAAAAACAAAAAAAAAAACCATAAACATTCGAAAAGAAAGAGGAGATTCATAACTTATTTCACATTCGCTTATTACATTGCGATAGAAAGAAAGAGAAAGGTTTATCATCGAAACAGAACGAGCGATAGAGCGAAAGAGAGAGAGAGAGAGAGAGAGAGAGAAAGGGAAACTACATTGGAGCAAGGAGAAATTATTGAAATTTCTTCGAAAAATGTTTCACTTCAATAGATGAAGAGAGAGAGAGAGAGAGAAAAAAAAATACTCCACTAGTTGTTGTAGCTTTAAGCTAACGTGTTTGTTTCGATATTATCTAGCAGTGGTTCTTCGTTGTGTGATATTCTGTGTCTTTAAAATTTGTTCACTTTTTTCTGCATTTCTTCTTCCACTACTTGTCCCATAGATTAGTATTGCTAAGAGAGAGAGAGAGAGAAGTGCATTCGAATGGATCCGATTCGATCGGATCATATCGGATTGGATCGGTTCGAATTGGAAATTGCAAAACCAAGGATGCCTTCACATGTATTAGAATGTATTTCTCTCCAATTCCATAGCTTGTGTAATATTATAACAGTCGATGGCTATCTATTTCTCTCTCTCTCTAGTTCCTGTTTCATTGCTTGTTGTTTAGATCTCTATTGATAAATGGGGAGAGAGAGAGAGAAAGCGATAAATCTATCAAACTATTTTATTTCGTCGTATTGAATACAAAGAGATAGCGGAGTGGTAGAGAGAGAGAGAGAGAGACAGAATACAACCAAATCGAATGGCTAAGGATATTCAGAAATGGGCAAAAAAAAAAATGAGCAATCTTGAAATGTGTGCTTTAGTATACATACCTACTTCTGTGTGTGAAAGAAATCGAAATTAAAATTTGGTTCATTTCGTTGCGAAAGAAAGAGAAAGAGAATTTCTAATCACAAAAATGAAGCGCATATAAAAAAAAGCTTCAAAAAAAATGAGCAAAAATACCGCGAGTAATATCTTCGGAAGCCGAATTTAGTCCACCGAATTGAGTTAAATTTCACATTTTCGAATAGATAACATTGATGCATGAGGTGTTTGAGACGAATGAAGAGGGACGAGAGGAGAATCTGGTTCACCTCCCCCCCTCCAACTATTTATTCTTGAAGAGAATCCGAACGAAAAAGAAAAATTCGAATAAAAAACAAACTTTTTTTGCAATTCTTAGCAACGAAACTTTTTCTTTTTCTTTTCGAAAGCGCATGACACAATTAGAATCGGGGAAAAAAAAATTCTTATTCGAATTGTTTTGTTTTCGGTCGAAGCTAATATTCTTTCGAATGGCAATTTTAGGTTTTCCGTTCGCAATCAAAACGCCGAAAGGATTTCGAAGACGAAATTCTGTCATTTTTTCCCCTATTATTTCTTCTCTTATTTGTATTAAAATGAAGTTTTTTGAAGAAATAAAAAACATAGCTGTGCATTCTTTGAAGATGGATAGATGAAATTCTCAAATTCAATAATTTTATGATTCTAAACTTTGTTTAGATTCTCTACTAGATTGGGCCAATCAATCGGATTCTTCTCGATGAAAGCGATGCTTCTTGTTCACTTCTGTAATGAGCGATGATTGGTGAAAGTTTTGTCTCTGTTTCATTCCCCCCATTTTATTCCAACAATGAAGGGCGTATTAAGACTAACCTGTCATTAGAAAGAAACAAGAACAAAGTGTTTTGTCTCAATCATTTCTTAGTCGAGACGCATTGATTATAGCCGAAGAGGTTAAAGTTCAAAAGTGGATAGAATCGAAAGAGCATTTTGATTATCTTTTATCATTCTAGAATCGTAAGCTTTCGAAATTTTCGCTAGATCTTACGTTCTATTTCTCTCATTTTTTCTGTATTCTTGGCTTTGCCTTGATCTATAATTTCATCGATTGTTGTTTCGCCATTGAAATCGCAACGATAATTCGATGGACCTTCTCTAAATGATTACATCTAATACGATAATAAGATGATGAGGCTGATGATGATCATCCTTATCATCGAAGAAGATGCAATCTATCCGATGGTTGATTGCAGACAATCCTAATTATTATCTATTACTTGTGTCTATGATATAAAGTCTAGCTAATCTAGTCAAGCTAGAAGATGATTGGAACGATCGTCGTGATAAAAAAAAATTCAAGAAAATTTCGTTTGGAAAAAAAAAGAAACTCGATGCGAATCAAATTAAGCTAAAATTTCGATCATTGACTAGATCAAAAATCGTTCCGAAAACGAAAAAGATTCTCTTCTTGATGAATTTTTTTTTCGTTTTGTCCAAGCGATTGTCCAAAAATCGTATGGAATCTAGAGCCTAGATTCTAGTCAAAGAATTTCATTCTCTTCTCTCTGGCACACACACACACAAACATCAACAGAACCTGGAAACTTCAATACGATTTGTTGTTGGAATCGAAATTCTCTGGGTAGAATGGTAACTTCGATAAAAAAAACGAAACAATCCAATCTAGACAATGGAAGAAACTTGAGGTCGAAAAAAAAAGTTTTTCTAGATTTATTTCTGATTCAGCTAGAGAGAGAGAGAGAGAGAGAGAGAGAAATGCATTCTCATTTATTCTCACTCTAAGATCGAAAAGTGAAAATGACATTGAGACTAGAACTAGTTTGTTGGAACTATTTTGGAACTATAATTTTGATTATTATTATTATTATATGGCTCTTCTTTCTAGAAGCATTCTATCGAAACGAAGAGAATGTGTTTGGAACAGAATTCTTTTCCGTTTTGATTCTTTGGATTCGATCGTAGCTGTTTGATAATATCGAGCCATTCAACCATATTAACATCTGAATGAACGCTTCTCTGGTCTCAAAAAAAAAACGAAACGATTTATTAGTTTTTGAAGTTTAGCGTTCTCATTGTCGATATTCTTGGATTTTGTTTCGAATTTTATTAATTTATCGAAACCCAAAACTAATCGAAACCAATGTCACATTATCGATCATCACGCTGATTACGCTAGCAAAGGAGGCATCGATGAATGCTTTTTTTGCAAACTTTTGTCCAAAGTCTAGGACATAGATCAGTTAGTAGTAGATTGGTCAGCCATTATGAATTCGTAAACTAACACTCCGATCGATTTTATCCTTATACTCTCTTTTCGCTGGAATTCTATTTTTTTTTTTTTTTTTGCATAAAATTATTTCTTAATATAGACAAATTCTTTCTTTCGTTTGTTAGGCTATAGAATTAGGAATTGGGATTAAATTCTATGAAGAATTTGAATTTCACTTGATGAGAAGGTACCTAATTTAGAATGCAGCTTGCATCTATTGCAAGATGTGAAACTTTTTTTTTTTTTTTTTTTTTTGAAATCTCTTCATTTTTTTCCTAGTCTGCACAAATTTTTATTATTATTATCATTATTCTATGGACTAAGTTAATCTAAAGTTTTCAATTCTGAAATCCTTTCAGGCCTCAATCTTCTCCGATTTTTTTTTTTTTGTTTTTTTTGTTCTCGTTCGTTTCGTTTGAATTTTCATTGCAAATCTTAACTTTAACTTTTACTTAACTCAAAAGTTTATTTTCGAAAAAATCTATCGAATTTCATCGTTTTGAAAAAAAAATGAAATCTGAAACATAGAAATAGCACTCATACTTTTCAGTGATGAAGAAAACGGAGAAAAAAGTTCGAGCCAGATAGGGCCAAATAGGCCGACTGATCTAATCATTAAGTTTTGATAGCTAACAGAGTGCTAGAGAGAGACAGACAGAGAGAGAAATTTGAGAGAGAAAGAAAAAAAAATTATTGAACCAAAAGACGAACAAAAAAGAAAATTATCAGTATTATTATTATTTTTTCTAGGATAGCAAAAAAAACTTTGATCAATGTGGGTCGTGGGGCAAAGGACAAAGAGAGAGAGACCGAAATGCGAACAGAAACCAAACTAATAGGTCGCGTTTTTTCAAAAAAAAAAAAAAAAAAAAAATTTAGCCAGAAAAAAAGGGGCAATAGGGTGGTGGAACCTAGAAACTTTTCATTTCTTCTTTTCATTTTCTAGGTTCTCTTGGCCGAACAGGCAAACACATGATTTCGTTACGAACGAATTGAATTGTTTCCCCTCCCCCACTACCAATCTTTCTTCTCTGTTCTCTTGGCCGAAGCGATACGATTCGATATTCGTATCGTAATTTTTTTTAATGCGAATTTTTTACGCCTATCATAGCTGAAGGTCGAAGTGAAGATAGAGATTAGATTGATATCTATTCTCTATTCGAACCAGATTTTTTTTCTGTTTGGTTGAAATCATCATCCACTCAGGTCATCAAAGGTCCAGCAAGCTAAGTAAAATAAGAACAGAGAAACGAATAGAAAAGATTAGGTTAGGCCTAGGCTTCACATTGAATACAAGAATGACTCTGATTGACTGATTAGCTCTCAATGGTTAGTGTTTGAAATTTTTGAATAAGAAAAAAAATCATTCCGAAACAAGAAGATCGATCATTCTTTTTTTCTCTCGAGTTGAGAGTTTAGAGTCTCGGAAACGTTTCGAAGACCTTGAGGAACATTAGCGTTAGGATTTGAATCACTTTCAGAGCGCTTTCTTTATTAGTACAAAGAGAGCAAAAAAACAAAGCAAAAAGTATGAAAAGAGTGCGGTGAAAATTCTTTGACTAGCGTAAAAATCGATGAAACCTAGAAGAATAATATCTCTGTCCATCAACATTATGGTCTGCATCATCAAAAAAAAAAAAGGTAATCAAATCGGATTGATTTGTAAGAAATTTCAAATTTTTTTTCTTCTAGAGAAAAAGGTAGGATTTCGAGCAGAATCGAGAAATCGGCATACGCCATTTTTCGATCTAAAAAAAAAATCTTATCAAAAACTCTTTTTTAGAATCGAATGTAGTAGCTTATCGCGTCCTCTTTCGGTAACCTTAGTTCGGTTAAAGTTCATCGAATGAATCAATTGAATGAGAGAAAGAGAGAGAGAGAGAGAGAGAGAGAGAAAATGATGCTGTTTTATACTACAGCTCCAAGATGATGTTTGTGGGGTGAATATTCTCAATATTGATCCAATATTCATAGAGTATATAGAAATATTCGCTATGAAATGAGTATTTAGTTTTTATGCCACGTATAGCTTTACCAATATAGCTCTTCCATTCAATTCAATGATGATATCAATTCGAAGACTAAAAGATCAAAAAACTAAAAGAATCTACGGAATCGAAGTGAGACGGAATCGTTTCGATCATTAGAAGTTTCTTTCATCATTCAAAAATGAATGAAATACTAAACTACCGGTTTTCTAGGAAGTAAATCGAATCGAAAATCTACAAAGATAGAAGAGAGATTCTATTGGTTTCTTCTGAAATTCTTTCTAAAATCTATGGATGTCGATTTGTGACAATACATATGGATCGCACATGTGACAAAACATCTCCAAGAGAGATGAGATCTTTTTGCGAAAAACAAAAATCTTAGAGAAACGAAACATTCGAAGCGTTGCGAATGAATATTGGCAAAGGAAGAGTCCATTTTTTTTTAGTTTCGCTTCGATGTTTGCATAGATTGTAATTTGTTAGCTTTTTTCTTCTTCCTCTTCTTCTTCTTCTCCTTCTCTCCTTACTTCGTTTGCATCGAAATCTAAATTTTTCTTTTTTCTCCAAACGTCTCGCTTTGATAATTATTCAATGAATTATCTCGAAGAAGAAGAAGAAGAAGCGATCTTTCGATCGATGTAATGATGGAAATATAGGGGAAATTGTTGGGCTAGAAAAAAACCATCAAAAATTTAGATACAGTTTCTTTAGATAAATTCAATCTAGATACATATAAAGATGGAGAATTTCGAAATGAAATTTTCAATTTTGACTATCTCTCATCAAATTTTTTTTTCTCTAAAATCGATTCGATTTCATAAATGAATTCACCGATTTTCTAATGATATCGCTATAAAGATAAATGATGGTGATGAAGAAATCTCTTCTCGAATGGATTAGGATTGAGAACAAAAATATTTGTTTCTTGAATTTCCGCTGTAAAGAATACTAAGAACGAAAAGTTTAGCGAAGAACGAAGCTCTTTCGGTTTGATAAGGTTTTGGTTAATTTTGTTTAAAAATCTAAGCACAGATTTCTTTCATATTTAGTTTTCAACGAGATTTTCAGCAACGAAATGGATTGTATCGAAAGAATTGTATGTGGTCCAAAAGCTTGCTGGATCGAATCTGAAATAGAAAATTTATAAAATTTTTGTTTAAAAGTTTTCTCTCTCTCTCTCTCTCTCTCTCTCTCTAGCTTCGCTAGCCATTCATTTCACACCATACCTGACTCTCGAATGTTTCAAAGTATAAAAAACGAGAGAGAGAGAGAGAGAGAGAGAAATAGAGAAATTAATCACATGTAATCGAGATCGAAGATAGTTAGATAGATAGATAGATAGAAAAAGGGAGAATGAGAGAATCGAAATCGGGAGAGTCGAAAATGATGAAGATGATGATGATGATGATGATGAAATTTCGTGACTACGAGAATCTCTCGCTACGAACAGAATCGATACCGAAAGATATCGAAATTGTTTCTTCTCTCGATTAGAGAGAAATTCGAATTCTTCTCGAAAGCTTAGAGTTTAGCTTTCGTTATCGTTCTCTAACATACACACACACACACACACACAGACACTATCAAGCTAGGTCGATCCGAAGCGACACCAAAACGATCACTCTTTGCTCTCTATTCTCTTGATTCTTTCGATCTAAATTCTAAAGCTTATTAATCGAAGACGAAACAGAGAGAGAGAGAGAGAGAGAGAATAGATACGAGAGAAAAATAATCCCGGGCAAAGAAAGAGAATTGCCGATATGAAATTGTTCAAGCGATTCTCTCTCAATTCTATCCTCCCATTCTATTCAATACCAAAGAATATTCTTTTCAAATGGAATTTTTTTTTCGTCTGAAATTCGTTGCTATACAAAAGAGAATCTAACGAATAGAATCTGTATTGAATCGAGAAGATGTTGAATCTAAGTGTTTAGCTCTAAATGCCTGGCTCTCGGTCTGTGATGCGAACCGTTTCCGAGGCCAAAACTTCAGTATTATCGTCCATTAAAATTATTTAATTGATTTCAATACAAAATTTGGGAGTGAGAAGATTGGTCTAGAAGAAAAATTTATAACAAAAAAAAAATGATTCGATTTGAAATTTGAAATCGACAATATTTTACACCACGAGATTCGATTCAGCAAGTTTCAAACATTCAATCAACCAAGGTCAAAATGTTTTGGACTATTTCAAAATTACAATCTAAATGAAAAAAAAAATTTGCGCAAAAAATCTTATTGCTTATGTTATTTCCGTCCATCAAACGACAGTTTCTTATTTGAAAATAAAAATAAAAAAATAAAACAAGCTACAAATATTTGTTGACCTTCTCGAATTCAATCGAGACAAAAAGGAAACCGAGAATGAGAGAGAGAGAGAGAGAGAGAGAGAGAGAGAGAGCAAAGTCGGTAATAATAGTCACCAGGACTTGTTATTGACTTTCTTTTCGGAAGTTTTTTTTTGACCGAGAACATTTTTTTTTCTAAATAGAACAATAAAATTCTCTCTGTCTTTATTCTCTTACGGTTTTATCCGTCTAGATGAAATTATATTAATTTTCTAAAAAAAAACGTTATGTTTTTATTGCCCTTCTCTCTCTTTGTCGCATTGAATCTCGTCAGTCCAGAATGGGCAAAGGGTAAGGATATAGTCAAATCGTTTTATGACCCTTTATTCCCTCCGGCGTTATCTTGATCATTGGTAATCAAATTTGACAATGTTCGAGGTAATTTAATGCTTTTATTTTTATTTTTCTTTTTGATTTCATCCGGTTTCTGTCTCTCTCTCTCTCTCTCTCTCTCTCTCTCTCTCTGTGCACAAAAGACGAAGAATTTGACTCTAGGACTAATTTGATCAATTTGAAATTTTCAGAGAAACTTAAATTGAAATTATAAAGAAGCGATGTCATCTTATCTGCCATCTCTTGTTGCAATTTCAAAATTTTTTTTTGCAAAAAGAAAACTTAACGATTCAACAATAGATGGTGCTTAAGCTTCCGATTTAGAATGATGAATTCAGCGGAATTTTTTTTTCGAATCATTTCGAAATAGGAAATGATTGCGAATGTCTGTTTCATAAACTTTCTGTTCCAATGAAATTTTGATGTGAATTAAAGAAATATCAATTTCTGTCTATTGAAATACTCTTCTCAAAAAATGCTCGATGAACAAATTTCGTTTCGATTTGATGAAACGTTTAAAAACAAATTCCGATGAAATGATCAAATCATCGTAGCTATATCATTTTAGAATTTTTCGATAATATTTAGCCCACAAAAACGAGCCGATCTATTATGAAATATTTTCAATTCGATCATAAGATCTTGTAATCGAATGATTACAAATCTGATCGAATCATTTATGAATGAAGATGATCTGCCATCTTCATCATCATTAAAAATCAAACGTTTTCAAATTTCGTAATGAGAGAAACAGAGATTTAATTTCCACGAATTTAATGTGTATCATTACTAGAGTTATCGTATTTGATCGGAAATCATCATCATCATCTCTCTCTCTCTCATTACATAGAGAGGAGAATATTTTTAACGATTTTTTAAATGTAGCTAATCAGTTTGATTCGATATCTAGATTTGTTTTTTGATTTTGTTTTTATTTCATTTTCTTTTTGATATTTCTTTTTCATTCGCTTCAAAACTTCATTCTATGATTCATTCTTGAAGCTTTCGAGCGATGAAAACGAATCGGACATAAACAAAAAGAATCAAACAATTTATTTTTAATGTCATTTGAACATTTGATTGCTGTTGTGATTGTCTAATTCGCAAGGTTTTCATAATGATGATGATAATGATGATGATAATTGTCTACCGACAACAATATCTAATGAGTAATTTTTCTTCTCGAATTTCTTTTCGACAGGTAGATACGCGCGCGAATAATGCCCTTCTTGTATGAACTCGAACCAGACCAGAAAGAGAGAGAGAGAGAAGCAGAAAAAAAAGTTCGAGTTCAACCGATGAAACAAAATTGTTTCGGCCAAATAATGAAACAGTGAAGATTTGGAAACGTACCGGTGTTCTTTTCAACACAATCACCGGCTCCGATTCCGTTCCGGTAGTTTACCAAAGGAAAAAAGAAAAAAAAAGAATCTGTGCAAAGAACAGAGAATCGAATGAGTAGAATAAAAATCTAGTTTTTTTTCTCTATATTTGTTTTCGTCAGATAGCAAATCATCTTCATAATGATGATGATGATGATGATAATAATAATAATAATAATAATCATCATCATCATTATGATTACATCTATTATTTGTTGTTATAGTTCAAAAGTCTCAGACCATCATCATCATCATCATCATCATCATCATCATCTAGATCTTCGTATAGATGAGCTTGGTTTATTCTCGAAGCCTACCATGGCTACTATGGTATGAATGGATTTGGGGATTTAATTGTGAAGAACTACACCGGTAAAAAACAACAAAAAAAATGAAAAAAAAACTATAAAATAATTCATTAAAAGAGTATATAATTTTTATGTTGTTTAGATTCGAAGAATGTTATTGCTTTAAAGTTTAAAAGGATTTTTTTTTGTGAGAAAACAAAGTTTTTTTTTTGCTTTAAAGGTCTGTGAAATTTTCATTCTCGAATAGGCATGGAGAGATTTTGGATTTTTTTTTTTTTTTGTTTGTGTGTGTCCCTCTCTCTCTCTCTCTCTCTCTCTCTCTCTCTCTCTCTCTCTTTCGTTCGGAAAAAATAAAACATTAAGACATCATTCGATGATAATGAACTGAATTGAATTTTTCTAGAATAATCTTGAATCTCTTTACCCTTTTTCATATATTTTTTTTTTGTTTTTTTCTTATCGAAGTGTGAGCTATCTAAATCAGCGATGACTTGGATCTTTCATAGAGATCACTCGATCACTTAGGTACGACTCGATGATATTTGGAACTCTATGATATGTCTCTATTTCTAGAATGATTATTTCTCGATCTTATTTTTGTTCCCATTTCTCTCTCTCTCTCTCTTTGCCCAACCATGATCGTCATCTTGAATTCGGAAGCGATTCATTTCGAATGATAGATGTGATTCTGTCCACTTGAAAATTTTCCATAGCGTTTAGGTGAGAAAAATTGAATTGAATTAACAACGAATTCTAATCAGATTGATGATGATGATGATGATGATGATGAATAAGATGATGGTTTTGATGGAGATCATACTCATCAACATCACCATCTAAGAAGATCATCATCAACTTTTTTGAACATCGATGTGTCTGAAACACACGCATGATTTAATGCTAGTGTGCCATTAATCTTTCTATGATCTAGATTTGGAGTGTGTGTGTGTGTGTGTGGTCAGTATGATTAGAATGAAAATCATCTCTTCAATTTTGATTTACTGACCGCATATTTTTCTTGATGAAAAATCGTTTCCTACTATGATGATGATGTTGATGATGATGATGATGGTTATAGTGATAGATATCATCAAAATCCACAATCCATTCGAAATCATATTTCATAATTCACATTTTTGCGCTCGAGAATTACTTGAATAGATAGATCTGTTCCGTTTTTTTTTTCTCTCTCCGATAAGATTCTTAATCAAAGAGAAAGAGAATGAGATGAGAGAGTTGTTGGATAGAAATTTATTTGGATAGAATTCCCCATCATCCCCCCCCGCACCAAAAAAAAAAAGAAAAACAAAAATCCTATCAAATTCAAGAATCAAAATCAAATCAAATCGAAAAAAAATCCTAAAATCTTATTGCAATTCTATTGTGAATTTAAGCGAGAGAGAGAGAGAGAGAGAGAGAGAGAGAGAGAGAGAGAGAGAGAGAGAGAGAGAGAGAGAGAGAGAGAGAGAGAGAGAGAGATTATAATCGTTTTCGATAATTGATATTCTTGAAACGTTTAAAATTTTTATGTTGGATAATTTTTTTTTTTTTTCATTCCAAAATTCTTTTTTCCAAAAAGCAACCGAACAATAATGATGATGATTTTTCGATTGTTTGATTGTTTGATTGTTAGTATTCCATTTTGATCCGATTGATAGAATCCGATCCGATTGGAATTCTTCACCATTTCTTAGCATAATATCACGTGCGTTCTCTTTTTCGTCGTAGAAAAAAAAATCAATTGAGAAATAGCTTTAGCAGCTTAAGCTTCTACACTAAGGTTGATTGTTACAAAAAAGGCTAGAATAGATTTTTGTTAAAGAATTATTGAATTGAAAATCATTGACTTTTAGAAAATTAGATTTTATAATTTTCTTTTTTTTCTCCCTAGGGTTTATATATTTGTATCTAAAAGTTTTTCATCGAAAAGAAAGAAAGAAAAAGATTGCGAATAAATCGAACATTAGAATCCGATAAGATTTCGAATAGTTCACATTTTAGTTTGAGATCTATTCAATAAATCTAACGAATTCATACGTTTTGCAATCCACTCTATTCTATCCCAGTCGATTCTGTTTGGTGACGAAGATCGAGAAGAAAACAGTTTTTTTATTTTCTTCCTTCGAACTATTGAGAATCTAAATTTTTCTAGGCTTGAAATTTTTGTTCGAATAATTTTATTTTTGATACTACAAAAGGACATTGTTGGGATTTTCGAATGAATTTTTCGAAAAAAATTTTCATTTCACTAAATTCCAAACAGATTTTTTTTTCAATCCGATATTCAAAAACAAGTTCATCAACCGATGATCGTTGGATGTGGATCATCATCGCCATCGCCATCACTATCACCATCAAGTTGCCTAAATCGAACGAAAGCTTTTGATTACTTAGCAAAGACAATCAATAAATCATATAGTGATTTGAATTCGCAAACAAACAAACAAACAATCAAACAAAAAAGTTCGATAAAAATCGATCTGATTGTTGGCTAAAGAGAATTTCTCTACCTAATTAAAAGATATTTACAATCTTTTGAGCTTAGAGAACAATAAAATGAGACTAAACAATCGAAACAAATGGAAAAAAATGATTGATTTCTTAGCTAGACAAACTCGATGAACTCAATTGGTCTCAATTCTTTTCGCTGAAATAATGTTGGGATGAAATGTTTCAATTTTAAAATAGCTCATTGTAGCCAACTAACCAACTACGATCGGTGGCTTTTAGAGATTCAGTTTCGTTGAATTCATCGATACCAAGTTAGATCATCATCATCATCATCGAAATCTCTAGAATTTGCAATGTCTATTCCTTTTAATGAAGATAATTATTATCATTCTTGATGATTAATATTGTTCGGAAACAAAAAATTGAATGTTTCAAAAGCAAAAGGTGTGCATAGATGAGGTGTTAGATGAAGAAGATCAAAAAGATTATCTCCAAAGCATCAATCTACCTTCTCAATCGCTTTCTTTCATAAATGTCTGAGTCTCTTTCGTTTTTCGAAAATCATTTTCTTCCATCTCATAATCCTTCACCTTTTTTTTTCGTTTTCGTTGTTGTTGTAGTAAGCCATCGAATTGTAGATTTACCTTTTCTCTCTCTCTCTCACTCTCTGTCTCTGTTTGTTTATTTGTTTCCCCTTTTTCTTCTGATTTCTTCTTTGATGATGAAAGATTTACATTGTTTGTTTCTAGATCTCTCTCTCTCTCTCTCTCTCTCTTTCTCGTTCGCTCGATTACAACATTCGATCTATTACTTTTAATCCATTGGCTCATAAAAGATTCGTCTCATTCGTCTTCTCCATCTCGAAACTTTGCTACGAAGAATTCTATTTCTATTTGGCTGATGTTGATGATGATGATGATGAAATCTGTCTAGGATAATGGAATTTAATCGCACATCTGAGACCGTCTACGATCGTCTACGGTGTTTGAAGATGATGTTTGTTCTCAATCTTCAAGTTCATCATCATCGTCATCGAACTAAGATTCTTTTCATTCATTTCCTTTGCAATGATTCTCAAGGTTGGCTGTGATGATGTAATGAAAATTGATTGTCTGATTAATCCATTCTTTGTCTCTCTCTCTCTCTCTCTCTCACATCATTTTGTTCTTTGTTTTAGAGAATTTTCATAATCAATCAAATCGGTTCAACTCGAATCTCGATGCCTAGAACGAGTGAGAGAGAGAGAGAGAGAGAGAAATTGAATTATTTTTTTTTTTTCTTTAAACTCGAAGAGCTATCATTTCGAAAAAAACTCTCAATTTTCAATCATAATTTTTCATTAATATTTTCTCTCTCTCTCTCTCTCTCTCTCTCTCTCTCTCTCTCTCTCTGCATTTCCTTTGATTTCTTCGAATTAATCGACATCATTTGATCGTAGTAGATTTCATTGATGGAATCATTTATCAGAAGTACTGCGATTGTGAATAGATTCGATGAGACATCGACACACACACACCAACACACACACACCAACACACCAGAGAGAATCAACACCAGAACAGATTGAACAGATTGAATCCACTCGGTGTGTGAAGATCTGTGTGTTTCAGTATTGTTTGATATTATTGTTATTGTTCGATCGATGAAGCCGATGCCGATGATTGTGAAGTTATTCGATTCGATTCGATTCGATTCGATCAATCTGATCCGATTGTTGGTCGAAAACATCAAAAGAGAGAGAGAGAGAGAGAGAGAGAGAGAGAGAGAGAGAGAAACAAAAACAATCGATCATCGGAAAGCAAAGATAAAGGAAGGCAAAATCTTGCAATCACCAAGACAGACAATCAAATAAGCTGAACCAAGAGTGTTGATGAGTTGAAAAGATCAATGATCATCATCGACAGCCAACACTGCATTTGACGATCGTTGGACTTCTTTTTTTTTTATTCTCAGTGATTAGAAGTGGAAAAAAAATATCCAGACATCGGCCGATTCGAACATTGGAATCGTATCGAACCTAAACGAATACACAACAACACACACACCTAACCTCACACACAGCGATGCACCCATCGTTACAATACAAACAGATCAATGCCAGGATTTCCGGTGGCTTTCTCCTCTCTCTCCTCTGGTATGATTGGTTGTTGTTGTTTTTTTGCTTTTGTTTTTTTTTTGAACATTGGTCTACAAACGAAAAAAAAACTTTTCCATTTTATCAATGAATCGCCATATTCTATTCCGAAACGGAAGACCGATCTTCTAGGAATCGTTTGATCTCTTTTCTTTGAACAGAGATTACAACGAAAAGCCGATGAATCAAATTGTCTGGAGTTTTATTTTTATTTTATTGTATTTTTTTTTTTATTTCAATTCTTACTTTCTGTGTGGTAATGTTAGTGTGTGTCTGTCTATTTATGTCCGTTACATTGTTCTCTTTAGCAGATTGGAAGGTTGGCGAAAAAAAAAATTGTCGAATAAAAACGCTAGGGTCATCCACACGGTGGAGAATCAAATCGAAATCTTTCTCCAAAAAGTAAACTGTTTTTTTTTTTTTGAATCATAGATCTAGGCCATTCGCTACAATCGTTTGCGAGAGATCGTCTCAAATTTGCAAAAAAAAAAAAAAATCTTTCACCGTTCGAATTTGATCGATGGATTACAGAGAGAGAGAGAGAGAGAGAGAAGAAATTCCAACAAACTAAATACAAAATACCTTGAGATTATGAAATGATGGAATGTTCCAGCAGAGAAAAAAATAGAAATATTTTTTTTCACAATAGTCAAACAAATGAGACGAATGACTCCAAAATGAATGTGATGTGTTTGGAATCACGTAGTCCGAAACAATAAATACTTTCTCTTTCTCCCATTCTCTCTCTCTCTCTCTCTCTCTCTCTCTCTCTCTCTCTCTCTCTCTCTCTCTCTCTCTCTCTCTCTCTCTCTCTCTTTCTCTTAAAAAAATGAGATTTTTGATTTCGAGAAGAGACGAGAGAACGTGTGTTTGATTTCGAGTACGATCCAAAAACATCTCGCCATCCTAAACTCCTATGATCTATGATCGATTTAGAATTCAAAATTAAAAAAAAAGAGAAAATTTAGAATAAATTAGTTTAAAAAAAAGATGGAAGAAAAAAAAAATAATTTTAAATCTTTCCACAGATTCTCCAGACCGGAAATGATGTCATTTTGGCATTTTTGTTTTTTTTTTGAAAATGAGAAACCTAAGAAAAGTGAAATTGAATTGAAATTTTTATTTCATTTTGATTTTGAATTCTCAACGATTCAATACCGCCCACCCTCTAAACCTCTAAATAGGAGAATGATAATTTGCTCTCGAATGTTCATCATCACTAGGTATTCAAAAAAATTTACGGAAATGTGGACTATTTCATTTTCATTTCCATTCAAAAATAATATCAATAGACTATGGAGTGTTGAAGAAGAGAGAACTAAAGAGAGAAAGGCGTAAGATCGACGGCGGCAATCGATCATAATGTTTTTTTTTTCTTTCTATCTGGTGTGATTGTTCTTTAGAGAAAACATCATCACCATCACCACCGTCATCGTCATCGATTGATTTGTTTGATGATCAAAATGATCAATGGGAACAAGAGAGAGAGAGAGAGAGAGAGAGAGAGAGAGAAATAGGCGCTATCGAAATATATTAGAAACCTTTCGGAGAGAATCTAATTTCGATTGCTTTCGAATACAATCCGTTTTGTGTGTTATTTGCCTATTGTCTGTCTCGGAATGTTTGTGAATCTAAAAAAAAAAAAAAGAAAAAAAAAGAGCAACAATGAACGGAAATGTTTGCGATCGTTTTTTTTCTTTTCCTTCTGAGAAGGAGAACGAATCTCTCAACGGAACTAAACGACGAACAGTCGACGGAATCAGTTTCTCTCTCTCTCTCTCTCTTTGGCTCTGTCTATTTTTTTTTAATCGCCAAAATCTTTAGCTCACCAAAATTGTTTCAAATATTAAATTCAAATAAAATAATAATAATAATAATAATAATTGATTTTTTTTGTGTCTCCCGAGGAAAGAGATTAGAATTTTTTTTTCGTATTTTTTTTTTTTTTTTTTTTTTTTTTTTGAAATAGAAACAAAAAACTAAAACTAGTAGAGGACCTTAGGAGCATCATGATTATGATCATCATTGTTATTTCTATCATTATTATTATTCTGGCTCAAAAATTGAACCCTTTCTCTTTTTCGTTTCAAACTAAATCGTTTGGTAATCGAAGCAAATAGAATCTGGTTAGACTTAAATGATGGAATGAAATGAATAGAGGTTGGAAAGCTCTTCTCTCTCTCTCGAAGATGATGATGAGGATGATCGAAGGAAGTGAATGAATAAAATAATCGATTATGTAACCTATGATAATCAATCAAAATTTTAATCATTTCGAATGAAATAAATAATGGAGGAGAAGAAGAAGAGGGGGGGAAAGAACAAAAGAGAACAAAATCTTCATCTAGTATTGAACGATTTTCGAATCAAATCTTTTGAAGAGGCTGAAATCTTTATGAGAAACAGAGGAGAGAGAGAGAGAGAAAAAAAATAACAATAAATCGTCGCCTCCAAGAATTGTAGTGCTTTTGGTATTTTGTAACTCTTTGATCGAAACAAAGTATCGTTGACTGTTTTTCTCGGTCTTTTTAAAAAGTTCCAAACAGCATTAGATAGAGAGAGAGAGAGAGAGAGAGAGAGAAAGAGATTTTCTTTGGAAAGACCTAGAATCTCTTTTCGAAAATTTCAAACATCGCTATGGAACATCATCCGAATCATAACGGAATCAAAACAAGCTCATTGAACCGTTTCGAACCGAAACATATCAGTCGTTTCATTTTGGTTTGGATTTTTATTTTTCATTTTTTTTTTGTTTTGCTCCGAGAGAAGAGAGAGAGAGAGAGAGAGAGAGAGAGAGAGAAACAGAAAACAAAAAAAAAACACAAGATTAAATGTTTCATTCAGTTTCGATCGGATTTTAATCGCTAAATGATAGAAAGTGAAAGAATTTAGTACCAAAAAAAAAAAAAAAAAAAAAAAAAAAGAAAAAATGTAAAAATTAAATCGATTAAAAGAATTGAATTCGATTCTTGAAGAGTTTGATAAAAGTGAGAAGAGCCGAGTAGATTCGAGAGTACTAACTAGAAAAAATAAAAAATAAAAAAATTCCGAACAAATTCCGAAACAATTTGTTATTAATCATTGATTGTTTTAATGATCAATGTTCTCTTTTCAAAGCTATTCTGTGGATTTTTGTTTTTTTTTTTTTTTTCTAAATCGAAATGAAGAAGAAAGTTAAAAAAGAAAAATGATCGAATCAAATTGAATGAATGGAACATCGAATGATGATGAGGATGTCGATGATTTATCGCCATTTATCCCCGCAATAACCAATGAATCATTGGAAATTTTTTTTTTTTCATTCCATATCTCTAAGGATTAAGATCTAAATAGGGATGATTGTTTTGCGTATTGATCTGATATCGAAGATCGAATCGAAGATTGAATTTGATTGGTGAAATGAAATTGGTGATCAATCGATATCGAAGATCGAATCGAGAGTTAGGAATCAAAAAAAAAAAAATAGATTTTGGTTTGTCTTGTATTTTATGAATTTGGATTATTGGATAGAAACGTAAATTCTTATTGTTTGAATGCTTACGAAATCCTTTTGGAAGAGTTTTTTTTTCAAAATCAAAACGAATTGATTCGATCAATTCAAACGAGAGATTTAATATGTCGATCGATCGATTGTCTGAATCTTAATCCAGCCAATCTCTTAATCATTGAATTTTCATTTTTCTCGATAATAATTAATAATTAATAATTAATTTTATAGTATTATTTCGATTAGAATCATTGAAGATCAAAAAAAAAGTGATACTGATGTTCAGATAAAAATTTTGGTCAAAAAAAAAAAAAAAAAAAAAGGATCGAAGTTAGTCAATTTGTTAGCGCTTCTATCGATCGTTCGATGATGATGCATCGCTTAGGAGTGAAAAAAAAAAAAATTTTCAGATTGATGAAATTATAAAAACAAAACTCAGAAGCTAATAAATCACCAATGATAATTGATGATTTCTTATCGCAACGATGGAATTTAAATCGAATCAAAATCTAAGATTTCAGTAGAAAAAAAAAAATTTCACGATTAAATTATGACCAGAATTGATATCCATTTGCAGGGCTGATGCGGAATCGTGCTCAGCTTTCAGCTAGCTTCTTAAAGCTAACCGATGGAATTTATTCACTACCGTTTTTGTTTTTTTTTTTTTTTTTTTTTTGGAAATATAATTCAATTTCAATTTCATCGGATCGGTATAATTAATTACACGAATGATTTTTCGTGTAATGATTTCGATCATACGATTTGTGATGGGGATAGATTGAGAGTGATGAGGGTTTAACGAGAACATTTCAACAAGCGTCGCTAGCTTCAATGTAATTTGCATCACTGGTACGCTTCTTTAGATTATTTTTTTTTATCGAATTTTTCATATTTTATTTTTTTTTCTCATTTTTCATTCAAAATTTTTTTTTTCTCACAAAAATTTCAAATGAAATCTGAAGAAGAAAAAAAAAATATTAAACATTCAAATTTTTTCATTTTTTTTTGTTTTTGTTTTTTTGATAAATGATAATAAATTCAATGATCATCGAAGAAAACTAATCAAAAGAATTAATTCTCGATTTCGAGTAGAACAACTTGAACAAAACGATAGATTGGGAGATAATAAATGATCCAATCGTTTTGTTCGAACCTTTTTCGATTAGTCGTTGATATTCATCGACGAAGAGAGGGAGGGGGGAATCTCGGAATCAGACACCAGACATGGTGACCGATGGTGATGGTTTTGATGATAATCGAGACTGAGATGATGGGTCTACACGATTCCACGCGAGCAATAAAGATTGCAGAGAGAGAGAGAGAGAGAGAGAGAGAGAGAGAGAGAAATCAAACAAAAATTTACAAAAATTTCAAATTAAAACCAAAAGCTTAAATTCTTCTAATTAATCGTTTCGATATAGATTCGAAGAGAAGAGAAGAGAAGAGAGAAAATTTGTTTTTTTTTCTCGCCAAATAATTTCATTTCAATTATAGATTCCGGTATTGATATCGATTTCTGTGGAACGAATTTGTGCACGAAATTTAGATGAAAATCATTCAGCTAAGAGCTAAGAGAGATAGAGAAAGAGAAGGTTAGGTTTTGTTCATTTTGATTTTTTTTTTAGTTTTTCTTATTGAAAATTCTCTCTCTCTCTCTCTCTCTCTTTTGCTCCGATGGAATTCAATCGAAATCGATCAATACATTCGAAATACCGAAGATAGTTTCCGATGAAATTCGATCCCAGAAGATCATTTCTTTTTGGATCGAACTTTATTTTTCTTTTCTCTCTCTCTCTCTCTCTCTCTCTACCAAACATTGATCGATTGATTGTTCATTGCCGATAATTGTTGTTGGTTGTTTTGCTAGAATGTTTTGTGTTTTTTTTTTCTCAACAAAAAGAGAAAAAAACCATATGAAATGTGATGGATTGCAAGTGAAAGTAAATAATTTGGACCGGGAAAAAAACTGAATTGAACGAAATTGTTCCAAATTTATTGCCTAAACTTTGTAACTGAGACGATATAGGAGAGATAGAGATAGAAGATAGGTTGTTGAGAGAGAATCCATTCGATTCGATTCATTTGAGCCCTAGTCCGCTTTCTTGCCTGAATGATTTGAATATCTTCTCTCTCTCTCTCTCTTTCTCTCTCCTAGATTGCTATGATATCTTCGCTTCTTATCGATCGTTTTGTTATTCTTGAAGATTGTTTGGAATTATTCAGAGAGAGAGAGAGAGAGAGAGAGAGAGAAATGTCTCGGATGATGACCACCACCAACCTGGCAATCTTATTTTGACCAGAACAACAAACAAAACCAAAATTTCGAAAAGAGACGAGAAAAAACATTAGGAACAAACAAAACTTTGTTGATCGATTGTGAGTGATTGTCATCATCATTAATGTCACCATCATCATCGTCATCATCATCATCATTCATGTAGTGATGATGGTCTTTGATCTCGTTCCAACCGAACCAATCTATCGAAGCGTAAACATTTAATAATTTTATTATCGTTCTATGATTTTTTATTTTGTTTGAGATTCTAGATTTCCCACACCGAATCATCGATTCTGCCGCTAACCATTAATCAGCACACCTTTAGCTTGAATTGAACAGCGAAGCAATCCAGGAATGAAGTACCGAACTGACCGATCTACCAAATCGAATCAAAACAAAAGCAAAGATTTGCTAATCTAGGTGAAAAAGGCGGGAAATTGAAAACTCTTAAAATCGAGAGTGTGTACAATCACATTGAATCTTCATCAAAGCCAAAACCAAAAAAAAAAAAAAAAGTTTGAGCAAAAAAGAATTGATTATAATGGCGGCAAAAAAAAAAAAAATACAAAACTTTTTAACAAAAACGATTTCGGAGAAAATCTTTTAATGGCGGGTAGGCGGTCAAGATTAGACGGTTGGTTGATTCGATGCTTTAGGTCTTTTTTTTTTTGTTTTTTTTTTTTTGTTTTATTTCTTATTTCTATGTCTCTGTTTCTCTATCTTTCGATCGAAACCAAATAGATCCGAATAGAATTAGCTGATGGGATTCATTTCTTCTTTTCTATTCCAATAATTTTAGAGCGAAATTAATGAACAGGTGAATGCAATCACAATCATTTTAATATTCCCCCCATTATAATATTAATGTTAGTTGTAGTCTCCGATCTAGTCTAATAGATTTAGACAAAATAACCATAAAAAAGAAAGAAAGAAGAAAAAACAAAATCTTCAAATCTATCCAAATCGTCACCATCGGCATCGCTATCTTCATGCCCCTTTGGCGACAATCTCACCTTTATCTCTTGAGAGAGAGAGAGCGAGAGAGAAGGGGAGGAAAATTAAACGGTTTTTTTTTTGCATTTCCATCAATTTAATACTAGAGTATTTACATAATTAAATCATCACCATAATTATTACCTTTCATCGATGAGTACTTAAGCGAGAGAAAAAACAGAGAGAGAGAGAGAGAGAGAGAGAGAGAAGAAAACAAAACTAAGAAATCTAAGAAACATAAAGCAGAGCCCTAAATGATTATGGATGGGATCTTATTTTATTTGTTTCGTCGCTTTGGCTCTCTCATTGGCTAGTTTTGGATTGTTGAAAGTTTTGTTGGAAAATTGGAAAATTTAAACACCGTACAATTTAGATAAACTTCAAGAACACCTATGACAATTCTTTTGCAATGATCAAAATGAATATTTTATTTGGATTGTTGAGAAGTTTTAAAACTTCAAACATAGAGAGAGAGAGAGAGAGAGAGAGAGAGAGAGAGAGAGAGAGAGAGAGATTTTTAGGTAAAAAAATAGATAGCTATTCATTCATTGAATCATTGAAATTTGTTAAAAAAAAAAGAAAACTTTTTACCAGTTCTTCAACATTGTAGACATTTTGGTTTTGAAGAGAATCAGATCAGAAACACTAGCATTGAAGATTGCTGCTTTTTAGTTTTCCATCGCTAGAATTTACTTTTATTATTTGAACCGATTATTTAGCCAATTTTTTTTGTATTCATTGAAAAGATTATCGAGAGAGAGATTGATCTTAATTAATCTCAAAGATAAAAAAAAATAAATAAAAAACAATCTTTCGTATCATTGGATCTTTTCGAATCTTCAAAGTTGTTTTGAAGAATCTAATCCAAATGGCAAATATATCACCAGCTAATTAGTTATAAATAGAATCAATTATTATTATGGTAGGTTTATTGTTATAATTTTTTTTTCTTTTAAAGAATAGAGAAACTAGAACAAAAACATAATCACATTGATAGCGATAAGAACATCAAATTACAATGGAGGTGTATTGCATTGATCAAAGGTAAGTTTAGGTTAGGTTTGAATCTGTTTCGAGCTAATAGCGTAGAAACATCTAAAGAGAGATACATAGATCACTTCTATTCACCTTATTGTTGGTACTATTATTTTTTTTTCAAAGTTCTCATTCCGATAGCTTAGTATTATATCTTCAATCATTGATAGATTGTCATTGACAGAAAAGATTCGCTCAAACAACAGATTATACCTGTAAGATGAAACCTGTTGATTCTTTGAAATTCGATAATTATCGAACTCTGACAATTAGAATCGAATTGATCCATTTATTTTTTTACTATTGTTTTGTGGATCCAAACTAAAACATTGTGACTATCTTCAAAGATATTCTTTGGTGGTTTTTTTTTCGAAACTAATTTATATTCTTTTAATTTTCTCAGTATAGAAAAGAATGAAAAACAAAAATCTCGTTTCAATCAAAAAAATTTTAAGTAGTTTTTTCACCTTTTTTTTCTCTCCTTCTCTGCCCAATCTTTGTTTTCTTTTTGTTTTATTATTATATTCGCTCTCTATTCAAAATGAATTTTTCAATTGAGAGCCAAATATATTATATCTCTATTATCTTGGGTTAGAGAGAGAGAGAGAGAGAGAGAGAGAGGAAGGGAGACGAATGCAGACATCGCAACCACCTTTGGTCACCGGTAACCGGCTTTTTTTTCCTCTTTTATCCTCTGCGGTCGTTATTGTCATCCACCATAACCAAAAAAAAATAGTAATAGTAATAATAATCGTAATCGTAATCGTAATCGTAATCATAATCATAATCATAAACTCAAAAAAAAACAAAAAACAAAAAACAAAAAGATTCTCATGCTGGTGTTAATCTCAATCACAGATAAGTCGAAGACACACCGTTGTTGGAGAACGAAAACATCGAGAAAGGAGTCGAAATGCTGTCTAGCGTTTTGTTTAGCTCAAGAAGCTCTTGATTCGAATCATTCCCAGTCTATTATTATTATTATTATTGTTATCTAAATCATAGCGTATCTAATATCTTTTAATTTTTTTTTCTTCTTCTTTTTCTAATTTTTTTATACCATTCAAAATTGACATAAGCTAATTATTTCATCATCATCACCATCATCATCATCGTCATCAATCAACTTTCATCTTTATTTGATCTTTTTTTTCCAAATTCTCTCTCTCTCTCTCTCTCTCTCTCTCTCTCTCTCTCTCTCTCTCTCTCTCTCTCTCTCTCTAGCCTATCAATAGATTCTTCTTTGTTTTTTGTTTTATCCTGTTTCAATCGTTTAATCCACAATCTCCATCACCCAACTTCAACGAACCTATTCACAGATTATGCAGATAGATAGCTATAATTTCTAAGTGTATTTATTCATTTCTTTTCTTTGTCTTTTTTTCGTTTTTCATCATTTTCCTTCAGACGATTTCGTATGATTTTGGTTGATTTAATGTCGACATTTCTTGTTAGAATGAAGAATTGTATTTTTTTTTTTTTTGACTTCTCCATCTCTCAAATCCATATGCTAGGACTATTGTTTGTTATTCGTTGTTTTTCCAACCAAATTCCTTTCGAACAATTCGATGTGATCTCGAGAGAGAGAGAGAGAGAGAGAGAGAGATAATCTTCTAGGATTGTCTCATCACACAAACCATCCAAAAATCAAAATCGAATCGAATCGAATGAACAAAGAATCGGTATGCGTAGGTTCAAAAAAAAAAAAAAGTAACAAAATTTCTAAACAAAACAAAAGCAAAGCAAACAATCAAACGAAAGAAAAGAAAAAAAGAAAAAGAAAATTTGAAACAAAAAAAAAATTTCGGTCTAATTACACTGATAATTGTAATTACACGCGTAAGCAACCGAATAACTAGTTCTGTCTTTCTCTCTCTCTCTCTCTCTCTCTCTTTACGAGTTTTTCATTTGATTTTTAATTAATCTTTATCTGTCACAGCCGAAGAAACGAATGTCTAGCTGAGCTATCGAAACGATGTGTTTGTGTGTGAGAGAGTGAAGGAGAAAAAAAAACGACACCGAAGAATAATAATAAGAAGAAGATAAAGGCAATGATAATAATAATAATAATTATTATTATTATCGGCAGTAGATAATATCGAATTCTATCTCTAGATTCATTGCTCAGGTAACTGAGAGTTTAGGTAACTTAATTTCGTTCGTTTCTAATCGAATCCAATCATCGAGAGCTGATTATGATATCTCTAGCATTGGTTTCGGAATTATCCATTACTTTGGTGGAGAAATTTTGATTGCTATTTCAAAATTTTGGATATTTTCTTCTTCCGAACAAGATAAATCCATCTCGAATAGATTGGTGGATATTTTTTTTTCTTTCGCAAAACTAGAAAGAAAAAATTATCTGATCAAATGAAGCTAATGAGATCTTTCGAAGAGGGAGGGAAGGGGAAAGGAATAGAGGGTCAAGCTGGACGTTGGTGAGCTCTTAATCTATTCATTCTATCATCATACCGAAGGGTGTGTCGTATCGAACATTTCGATCATTGAGAGAGAGAGAGAGAGACGGTGGTAGAATTTTTTTTTATTTTTTTCACACACTGATTCCTTCTCTCCGATAAGCTAATTTGGTTTTTTTTTTGTTTTCGATTAGAAACAAATCGATTGATTTGATTTGATTTTTGTACAGAAAAAAAAATTCTCTAATTGAAATCATAATTCGTTAATGTTTGTTTCACTCTCCATTTTGATTAAAAAAAATACAATATTTAATGATGATGAATCCAAAATCTAATGAGTTGATTATTGCTAGTAAGTTTAAAACTTCCATTTTTGAACAAGACAAGTGACAGAGAGAGAGAGAGAGAGAGAGAGAGAGAGAGAGAGAGAGAGGACAGAAGTGCATCTTGTGTTTTGTGAAGCTTTGTGAAGCTCTCTCTCTCTCTGAATGATAGCGATCTAGATGAATCCGATCCAAATGAATAGTCTTAGTAGTTCGATCGAATTAAATTTAAACCGCTAAATTATGATCGAAAGTTCAGTAAAATCATTGAGCCAAACAGCAAAAATCTCCCATCAACAATTAACTAAATTATCCAGGTTCGTAGAGATTGTTTTAATCGATTTTTTCTCGTTTCTAACAAAAAAAAAAAAAAAAAAAAAATTAAGCGAATTTCTTCGTTTCTCCAGGTCGAAAAAAAACAAAAAAAAAAAAATTTTTCTTTTTCTTGTTCTCTCTGGTAGATTTGTACCCAAATGAATCAAATTGAACGCGGCACGATTTTTATTTTTCTTTCTTAATGCTTTCAACTTTGTTATTTTTCAAAAAAGAAAAAAAAAGAAAAAAAAAATATTTGATGATTTTCAATTTATCATCATCATCATCATCATCATCATCATCGGCTAATTTGTCAGCTCTAGGATCGAAACTGACTCTAGACCAAAAACTGATCGGAATATTTTTTTTTTTTTTTTTTTTTTTTTTTTGAGTGAGAGAGAGAGAGAGAGAGAGAGAGATTAGATTGATGAATAGAAAACTCTAAATGAATATCTGTTTTTTTCATTGCATTTCATTTCACAAAACGATTAGCTTTGATATTAATAACAATAATAATAATAATAACTATAATAACTATAAAATTTGATAAGGATAAATTTGATCGATTTCTTTGTTGCGAAAAAAAAAAAAAAAAATTCTCGAATAGAAAATTAAACTAAAATTGAAGCAAAAAGTGAAGTAAAAATTGGGAAGAGAGATGAGAAAAAAAAAATTCAAAAAAAAAAAAAATTAAACTAAATCATTCGATTTGGATCGATCTTTGAAATAGATCGATTGTTTCAATCTTTAAGAATCGATCGAAATTCTCTTTCTCAATCTATCTCTTTCTCCATTCCCTCAAATTTTAGTATTGTTTTGTTTAAAAAAAAAAAAAATTCTCAAATATCATCAAATTTATTCGAAGAAATTATTCAACGTTTTGAATAGGAATCAAAATTTTTTTAGAATCGTTTTCGTTTTCATTTTTCATTTCCCAAACTCTAAGTGTTAATTCATCAAAATGTACAAATCTAATCTTATTTGTTGATGAAGATGAGATGAGATGAGAATGAAGATCAAAAGATTTCGATCCGATTTATTCATTTGTTTGGTCAAAAAAAAAACTATTGAATGAAATGAAATGAAATGAATTATCCGAATGAAATTAATCCAAATCTCTTAGACTGGATTGGATTAGTTTTTAATGCAAAGATTATAATTTGCTATGATTTATTAACGAAAATAGCGAACCCAATAGCGATCCTAATAGCGAGCTCAATGGTTGAAGTTGAACAAATTTAATGCGTTTTTTTTTTTTTTTGGTTTTCGTTATGCGTGCTCGAATCTTCTCGCTTTAAATTTTGTACATTTCAAAATTGTCAGTGAAGAGAAGATTTTAGGCACCAAAAAAAAAAAAACAGTAGTTTTTCTAATCTTTAAATTATTCATTTTATTCATTATTATTATTATTATTATTTTTTTTTTGTTCTCAATATCGGTCTCGAAATTGAATTCTCTTTAAATTTTGCTAAAGAGAATCTTTGGCCTTTTTAATCTCTCTCTCTCTCTCTCTCTCTCTTCGATCATTTAGAGATATCGAAACATCTTTAAATGGGAATATTCTGATTTCTCTCAAATTTTCGAATGATATCACAAACAATCGCTTTAATATTCTCTCTTTTTAATGAACTTTAGATTATCTTTAATTTCGTTCTAGATCGTTCTAGATCGTTCTTAAATCTCAACCTACACTTTCACACACCCACATCATTGATCTAACCAATATATCGCTCTTGTTTAAACTAAGAGATAATAAGTGTTGTTGATGCTATCGTTGACGCTCTGTATTTTGGCACGAATAACGAGAAGAAAGAAAAAAAAAAAAAAAATCTTACCAAAAAAAAAAAAAAAAAAAAAAAAAGATATCAAATCAAATGATTACAATTCTATCCGATCCGATCTACGAGAATTCGGGGACCGAAAAAAAAAAAAGAAAAAAGAAAAAATTCTAATCCTAATAATCCTCCCTGCTATATAATAGTTTAATAATTACACTATCAGAGAACATTTTTTACAACATTCGTTTCGATGTTTTCGTTGCAAAGAGAGAGAGAGAGAGAGAGAGAGAGAGAGAGAGAGAGAGAGAGAGAGAGAGAGAGAGAGAGAGAGAGAGAGAGAGATTATCTAAATTCTGATTGCTTTGTTCGATTTATTTTCGATATTTTATTTCAGTTTTTTTTTCTTGCAATATTTGCGAACACACCACAAACAAAATCTCAATCGATGTGGTAGAAAGTTGATGATGATGATGATGATGATGATGATGATGATGATTACATAAATTCTCTTGTTTGAAGTCCGAGAGAAAATTAAAAAAAAAAAAAGAAAAGAAAAAAAAACGTCCGTAGTTTATCTCGAAAATCAATTAAAAACAAAAAAAACTTAAATCTTTTTTTTTTCTTCCTCCATTTTTTTTTTTTTTTTTTTTTTTTTTTTTTTTTTGACTGAGAGAACGATAAATTGAGATTCCATTTCTGTTGTTTTATTTTTGCTTTTTTTTTTTGCTATATTCTCTTCTCTTCTCTTCATTCTCTCGTTAATTGATTGATAAGCGAATGGTAAAAAGAAATAAACAAAAAATGCGCCATTTTATTAAAGTTTGCCAAATTCCTAGGATTTACCTGTGTCAGTGTGTGTGTGTAGGCGAGCATTTAATCTTTGAAAATCGAGAAAGAATTCACTCATTTTTCAATAGCCTTTTTTTCTTTTTTTTTTTTTTTGCTCAAAACTTTGATCTATTCTATCGCCATTGTTGCGTGATTGCGATCGAAAGATTTCATTTCGTATCGATGGACAGTGAATCAAATTGAAAGAGGAAACTTTCAGGTAGGTTGGAAGGATTTTTTTTTTAATTTTCTCTTTCGTTCCTTCTCCTTAATCTCTCTCTCTCTCTCTCTCTCTCTCTCTCTCTCTCTCTCTCTCTCTCTCTCTGGAGTTGGAAGATTAACATCAATTTTTGTTGTTGTTGTTGTTGTTGTAGTTGTCGTTTTTTTTATTTCATTTCGAGCGCAAAATTTATTTCGCTAATTACTTATTACCTAATGATGGTGGACATCCAAGCAGCGCATCTTGATTGGACAGGAAAAACACAAAAAACTTTTGAATCTAAATTAAATTTTTTTTCTCCCCTATTTGGATCGTTTTTTTTTTTTTTGGTTCGATTCGATGCGAAGATTTTTGCTGAAAAATTCCATCATTCATTTGGTGATTCGATACAATCATCCGATACAATCTTTTCATCCACTTCTACTGGAATTTGATCTTCGATCTATGACCGTTGAACTTTTCACAATGAAAAAAAAAAAAAAAATACTCAGTTTGTGATTCAAATCTTATCTCTATCGATTGTTTTAATAATTTTCAATTTCGAATGTATTATTAATTATGAATTATTAAAAAGAAATTTTTTAAGATTCTATTCGAATTAATTGATTGATTTTTCTAATTAATTTATAGATCAATTTAGAATTTTTTTTCCCGTATGATTCCAATGATTCATACGGGAAACAAAAAAATAAATTGTTATGAGATAAATCTTTTTTTTCATTGTGCAATACCCTTACATAGCACAACAATTAATCATCACCTTGATTTTAATCGGGAGTTTTCTTGATTGTTTTCCCTTAAAGTGATGATGAATCGCCGGAAGTATTCAAAAGAGAGAAAAGAGAGAGAGAGAGAACAAAAAAACATTAAAAAAAATCTCTAATGACTAAGATAATAGTTATGTGAGTTGTTTAAATGAATGACAACTGTGTACAAATCTCTCTCTCTCTCACTTTTGTGGAGCTATCTTACAGTGTTTAGTTTGTTTGTTGTTTTGGTTTGAAACACCCACATGGATTGTTTCGAATCTAGCCAATTTTCCATTTTTGGTATCGAAATTAATCCATTGAGCTCGGAATTAATTCATTGAGCTAATCGAATTGAATGACCGGCTCGATAGAGACGATGCGATCAAACAGTACTGGAAATTTTTTTTCTTCTTCTCTGTCTGTCTCTCTCTCTCTCTCTCTCTCTTAACGATACCATTCTTGGAGGATTCGATAAATGAAATGCTATTAATTTTTTTTTTTTCTCAAACTTTAATCTTTAGATTCAAATTTCATTCATTCGAAAAAAAATCCCTTTCGATAATCGATTACGAATGGATGCGATTGTGAACATTTGAAAGAAAAAAAAAAAGAAAATCAATCATAGCGATCAAACTTATCTTATCTAATACTCTAATGCTACAGGTAAGATTGAATGAGAGTTAATCAATCTTTTTTTTTTTTTTTTTTTTTTTTGATGGTAAAACAATCGAATGGTGGAGAGAAATGAAATGAAATGAATTCAATGCTGGTGAAGAAATAGAGATTTCAATCGTTTAAATAATGATGATTTATGTTGGAATTTTCTTTTTTCAACTTGGATCCAAAAAAAAAAAACTATAGTTTTGTGTGATCTATGATCTATTAAAGACCAAAAAAAAAAAAAGAGATTGAATCTCTTCTCTCTCTCTCTCTCTCGCTCTCTCGTTCTAGATCGAAGTGATCCAATGGAAAGGTAAGAGGGAATCGAATCAATATTTCATTTTGCTTGTAATGACATACTTTCTTCGATTGAAACTATTTGAAATCAATATTGTTATTGCTATTGATGTTGTTCGATAAGTGTTTGATCGGTTATTTTTTTTTTTTTTTAATTGCCTCCTCTTCTCTTTGTTCAGGTGATGATGATACTTGAGATGATTAGAAGAGAAGAAGGGAAGTGAATTAGAAAAATAAATACCACATCGAAATAAATATCCAAAGTGTTGTCGTTGCATCATCCATCGTTGCCTAATGATAATGTCATCAACCTTGTCTGTATCGATTTTTTTTTCGTTTGTTTGTTTGCTTTGTTTTGTGTTTGCTATCGAAAATCGAAAGAGAGAGAGAGAGAGAGAGATTCAAATCTAGCTGTTTGTCTCATCGACATCATCGAATCTGTTTGTTTAGATATTCATCTTCTTAAATTTTTTTTTCTTTAGATGTCATTAGATTTCCGTTTAGGTTTTTTTTTGTTGTCGTTGTTTAAAGTCTCGTTTTTATTTGATCATATTTTCTCAAATCAAAGATAGGTTCGATAAATTTTCAATGTTTAAATTATTATTTTTTTCTAGATTCATCAGACAGAATCACACCATCTCGATACGATAGGATAATCAATCTCTTCACTACTCTATGTAGAAGATCAACCGGAACAAAAGATTGTCTGATTATTATCGCTTGCAAGAGGAGAAGAAAAACTCATCAATCGAAGTAATGAGATTTTAATTCTTGAACAAAAATCAATGGCTTTTTGAAATGAAAAAGGGGACAAGAAATCGAGATTTAGTCATTGTGAGATACGATAACTAACATGCCGATAGCCAACAGAAATTAATCGTCATAAATTTTTGTAATCTATAAAAAATTTGGATTGATATTATCAAATCTTTTTATCTTTAACATTTCCTATGTGCAGCTATCGGTGAACGAGAACTATCGAATCTAAGTGAATAACGATGCGAACAAACCAACCAACCAGACATACTAGACCATCGAAAGATTAGCTGAGAAGAATTATCATCCGGTATTGTTGCTTGCATACGTTCAAGATGCTCTTCTCACCATTCATTCATTCATTCATCTTTGTATTTTTTTTTTTTT
Source organism: Sarcoptes scabiei (assembly GCA_020844145.1). Taxonomy (NCBI): domain Eukaryota; kingdom Metazoa; phylum Arthropoda; class Arachnida; order Sarcoptiformes; family Sarcoptidae; genus Sarcoptes; species Sarcoptes scabiei. Next base: position 672,765 of record CP080487.1, on the reverse strand, counting down.
TTTCGTTTTCTTTCGATCCAATAGCAAAAAAGATGAGCAAAAAAAAAATCAAAATAAACTATAAATGCAAAATTCAATATCAATAAAGAGAACTGCTAACATTGACATCACATCGAACATACACAAACTGAAAACACTATCGAAACTCAATCGAAGAGATGAAATCAAACGGAACGGAACGGAACGAAATGAAACGAAACAAAACGAAACGAAATCGTAAAAATAAAAAAAAAGAAAAGAAAGATTCTGTGCATCCGAAACGAATCAATCAATTTAGTATCAAAACAACAACAAACAAAACAAACAAACTAACCAGACAAACAAAGATGTAGAAAAACAAATATAGAATCGAAAGAGAGAGAGAGAAAAAAAAAAGAAATAATAATAATCAAATAATTTTTTGTTTTTGAAATGACATTTTCTTCTTTCTAGTCTAGAACAAAAAGAGACAGAGAGAGGGGGGTAAGAAATGAATCCCTTTTCCCCTCTATTCTCTATTGCAAAGATATGAATCGAAGTGATTTTAACTTTGGCGCGATTATTCGAAACAAGTGAATCTCTATTTGAAATATATTCTCGTAACTATAACTCGATAATAGATATCGATCACTTTAGGTTACATAATTGATTCTCTTAATGATCCATTCTCTCCACTTTCCCATCCATTCATCTCACTTCCTTTCCCTCTACCCCCCCCCCTCTCTCTCTCTCTCTCTCCAATTCAATTTGTAAAAGAATAGCTGCTTCGATCGATGATGATGTCAAAATGAATCGGAAAAGAGTTACATTTTATCTTTATAGAATCTTTCATCTAAAAAACGAAAAAAAAAAAAAAATGTTTCATTTTTCATCGAAACAATAGGTTCGGCAAAAAAAAACTGATATCAAATACCGAATCAATTCGTAGCCTATCAATCAGTCAATCAATCAATCAAACAAACAAACAAAAAACAATTTGTATCGAGACAATGAGTTGAACCGAAACCGATATTAATTCGGAGGTTACAATTCGATTAGATTCTCGATGCTCAAAAAAAAAAAAATGGAATAAAACTGTGAAAGTAATTCATTAATTCTAATCAATTCGGATTTATTTAGCTCTACAATCTGCAAAACAAAAAAAAAAACTCCACATTATCTTCTAGCTAGAATCTTTTAGATCGAAAGATTTGTAAACAACAACCACTTGATTGTAGAGATCTAGATCATTTCGATATTTCACAAACAACAAATTTCAACCAATTTGTTGCTTAGATTTTGTTCCATTTCATTTTTTTGAGGGGGGAGGAGAACAAAAATCGAAAAAAAAAATTCCATACAAAATTTAGAATCGATCGATCATTTTTTTTTTTTTTTTTTTTTTTTTTTTTTTTGAATAATTTATTCAAACTAAAATAGTTTTGAAATTTTTTCCAACTAATCTCAATTCAGAAATGATCAGATTTCAAAGAGATTTGAAATCGAAGCGAATCGAAAAATTTTGATGCGGACAATTTAGACTCTAGAACAATTTAGAGTGAGAATAATAATATTGAAATATAATCAGAGATAATTTAAGAGTATTAATTTTCAAAAAAAAAAAAAAAAAAAAAATAATTAATTAATCTGATTTTCTGATTCATTATCTCATTTTGAAATGAAATGAAATGAAATTTTAAATTATTTTGTTCATTTTTGAATCAAACAAAAGAATTTGTTAAATCTTTTTTTTTTATTATTATTAATTTTCACTCTTCTCGTTTAAACTAAACGATTATGAGGATGTTCGAAACTGAGAGTTAGATCTAGAGAGTCGTAAACAATTTATAGCGAAGATTTGTGGAAAAGTTTTCAACCACAAATTTTTTTAATTGATTGAAAAAAAACAAGAAAACGCTAAAATTGAGATTGTAAAAAAAAAAAAAAAAAAATTTTACTCAATGATACACCATTCATTGGATTCTCTCTCTCTCTCTTCTTTTTTTTTTTTTTTTTTGAATTCGATTCAAAAATAAAAACCACATTCGCATAGTTCACATCATAAACCAAAGCAATTAATATTGTAATTAAATAGATTCAATTCTGTTTTGATTTTATTCTCGGAGAAGAAAATTTTTCTCCTCTACATTTTCAATAGATTGTCGGACCGGGACCGTTTTGCTTGAACCGTAATTGAGAGAGAGAGAGAGAGAGAAAATGTCGACATCATCATTTTTTCGCCTCTCATTCTCTCTCTCTCTGTCTTTTTCGGTATTCATTTTGAAACCAGATACAGAATAACGAAAGGCACATTGAAACTCTCGAATGGTGTTAATTGTCTCACTTTTGATTATTTTTCACTTTCGATCTTTTATTTCATTTGTATTCAATCGATTCTCATAGAGAGAAGAGATAGTGAAGTAGAACGAAATCGTTATCAATCAATCAAAATAGTTTACAATCACTGCTTAAATAATCCATCAAAAGTGACACTCAAAAATATTCAAGAATATTCATCAAAAAAAAAAAAAAAAAAATTCAAAACTTTCTCTCTCTCTCTGTCTCTCTCTCTCTCTCTCTTTGCCTATTGCTTATTTCTGCATATTGCAAAGTAATTATCTCAATCGATCAATCAGATTGGTCAGTTTTTTTTCGTTTGATAAAAAAAAAGACCACCCCAATTGTATGTCCGATGTAGAAAGAGAGAGAGAGAGATAGAGAGAGAGAGAGAGAGAGAGAGAGAGAGAGAGAGAGAGAGAGAGAAAAGGAAGAAAGAAAGTCTCAGACTTGCTAAAATCTAATTAAATTAATTTCATTAGATTGAAAAACTCGCGTTTCAATGATAATAATTTCACTACGCATAGGTATCTAGTTTCAAAACATTGTTAATTGTTACGGCTATTGGTACGCCTCGAACGAAAAAAACGTAAACTCCTCAGTGCTTCACACTGAATTCAAATTTTAAAATTTTTGAAAATTATTTATTTCTGATTGAAAGATGACCATATGCAGATTTTTTTTTCACTTAATAATTTCCTAGAAAAATTGCATCTCTCTCTCTCTCTCTCTCTCTCTCTCTCTCTCTCAGTAATCAAGCTCTTGATTGAATTGGATTGGATTAGATTCTCAATCAACCGGAACTATACGTAGATCAAGCGATGTGTAATTGAGACTAACAGCACATTGGATGGAGTTGGGAAAAAAAATAAATAATACAAAGGAATTATTACAATGAAAAGAATCTGCAAAACAATACCGAAACAAACATTCCATTCGAAAAGAATTTGATTCGGTCGGATTCTATTACAAAAAAAAAAAAAAAAAGAAAAAAAAGTGAAAAATTTCGAAACAATCTCAGTTTCGCTTCGTAGATTCTTGATTATTCAAATTTTCTCTAGAATTTTGTTTCAAACCACCGATGTGTCTTGAATGTGTTTGAGTTGGTGTGTGTTCTATTTTTTCCATCTAACTGACCACCCCATCACCAATCATAATCTTTGTTTCAGATTCCAAGAGCTGGTGTGTGTGTGTGAAAAAAATAGATGAATTTTCAAAATTAGATCATCATCATCATCATCATCATCATCATCGCCATCGAAAACATTATCAACGTGTTTGATGATTTAGAGAATCAAATTCACAGGTCTAGATTATGAATCATCTCATTACTTTCATTATTTATTCTTATTATTATTCTTATCATTATTATTATTATTTTCTCTCTATCCCAAATGAATCCTAATATTGATGATAATGATATAATCATTTTGATTATGATTGTTTAGATTCTCGATGTTTCATTAAATAAATAAAATTAATGATTGAGTTTGGTTATTTGTTGAAATATTACACCGAAACTCTTAACAACCAAAAAAAAAAAAAAAAAAAAAAAAAAAAAAAAAGAAAAAAACAAACAAGAAAATTCTTTCAAATATTCTCTTCTCCGACCAGCGAATGTGATTTAATATTCTTTGATGAATATTCAAATGATTGCGATCCATTCGCAAGCATCGTAAGAACAATAACGTTAGACAAAAGAGAGAGAGAGAGAGAGAGAGAGAGAGAGAGAGAGAGAGAGAGAGAGAGAGAGAGAGAAAATCATAACGAAATAACTACGAATATATCTCACAACAAAACCGTACCAGAAAAAAAGAACAAAAAAAAAAAAAAGATCCAAAAAAAATTAAAAAAAGACTAATGAAAATGGTAAATATTTGGAACGACTACAGAAGAAGAAGAAGAAGAAGAAGAAGTGCATTGTAATGAGAAGAAAATCAACAGTAGCGAGCGATAGAAGTAATTAACTTCTTCTTCTTCTTCTTCTTCTCATTGAGAATAATAAACAGATTTTCGGTGATGAAAATTAAAATTTAGACCAAGTGTGAAGAGAAAAAGATAAAAAAAAATAACCAAAGGATTATTCCATTCGTTCCATGAGGGACTAGTTGGTATTTTCTATGTTCCACTCTCTCTCTCTCTCTCTCTTTTTTTTGAATAGAATCCGTTTGATTATTAATTCTGTAGTTTGTTTATTTAGCTTTGTTTGTTTGTTTGTCTGTTTGCTTTCATTTGGAATGAAAATTAAACTTTGAGAGTAATTAATTGTATTATTTGAAAATTCATTAGCTTTTTTTTTGTTTTTTTTTTTGATTCTCCAAACAATCGAACTTTTCGTATTCATTTCGATTCAGCCATTGTTGATAATTATCGAACATCAATCATTGAATTTAATGTGTCATTTTGATTGTTTTGTTTTTCATTTTCAAAATGGTTTAGATTACAATTTTGGTTTATAGAAGCAAAAGAATCTAAATCCATTCTCAATGAATCAGGTCTGAATTAGGTCGATAGAATTGTTTTTTTTTTCATTTCTAATTTCAATAATCCTTTCGTAATTTATATCTCTCTATTAGCTGTAAGAAGAGAGAGAGAGAGAGAGAGAGAGAGAGAGAAGAGCAAATTATTTGCCAGATTTATAGCTAACTAATTTAAGAATGATATTATCCGTATCCGCTAGATTGCAAGTTCTGTTTTTATTTCATTCATTTCTTCTCTCTCTCTCTCTCTCTCTCTCTCTCTCTCATACTCAAAAAATTTCGATAAAAAAAAATTCGAGACAAAATTTAATTTTATTTTTTTTTTCTCAAATCCGGAATCGAATGGAAGATGGAATAAAGCAAAAAAAAAAAAAAAGCCTAATTCTAGATTCATTCAGAAAAATTTCTCAAACACTCATCTACCGTCTCAATATTCTCTCTATTTCGCTTTGTTTCGTGATGTAAGTGATGAACTAAATTCCAGATCTCCCTTATTCAGCTCAAAATATTCTCTTCTCTCTTTGGTTGTGGTTTAAGTTTTGTATCTCTCTCTTTCTTTCTCTCTCTTTTGATCTATGACTTTTGTTCGGTAATTTTTTTTTCTAAATCTTTTGTGAAGAGCTGCTGTGATGAGAATCTCTCTCTCTCTCTTTTCAGCTTCCGATCCGCATAGCTAAGATCGGAATCTGTTCAAAGTCATTCAAAGTTTTTTTTTCTCTTTGAAAGAATGAAACGAAGTGAATAGAGGCGAAAAATGATCTTCTTTTTCGCCAGAAAAAAAAATCCCAATTTGGAAGTTAAAAATGTGTAATAGCAATCAGAGCGATTCAAAAAAAAAATCAAAAGAACTCACAAAACGGTTTTGATTGAATGAATTGGTTTCAATTCCCAGTTTATTTTCGATCGTTTTCTATTTCTGTTTGCTCTCTCTCTCTCTCTCTCTCTCTCTCTCTCTCTCTCTCTCTCTCTCTCTCTCTCTCTCTCTCCATATCATAGTTACCTTCATTTAAAAATTGTCGGCATCCAACGCCAATATTGTGTTTGCGTTTTGTTTGCAAATTTTCACAACATTACAAACTTGAATGTTTTTGTGTGCTGTGTTTGTTTGAAGAATACAGGGATACAGAAAGAGAGAGATAGAGATAGAGAGAGAGAGAGAGAGAGAGGGAGAGAGAGAGAGGGAGAAAAAATTTTGATACCTAGGGCAAGGATATTGCTGATTACAGGTGCAATCAAAATTGCACCATAAATCCTATGTCTCTTTGGATTCCGTCAGATTGGCGCCAATTTAATGCGTTCAATTGCTTCAATTAAAAACAAACATAAATCTCTCTATAAAATACAATCGGTTTTGATTTGAATTTTCGAATTCTAAAATTATTGAAAATCTTTTCAAGATTGCATACTGGATTCTTGAAGATTTTTGTTTTTCTAAACTAAAATTTTTTAAGATTAAGGCAAACGATTCTTTTCGAAAACAAATTGTACAAATTTTCCCTATCAATTTGTTTTTCTAGCGAACAATTTTCTCATAGATCTCTTCTCATTTCAACTTGATCCAAATGATCAATAAAGTAAAAGGTTAGGTTATTGTTCAAAAATTTTAAGCTCTTCATCATCATCAAATAATGTTGGTGTTGTTGTTGTCTTCGTCATTCATTTCGATCTAGTGAAAAAAAGTAATTATTCAAAATGCGAACTATCCAAACGGTCTATATTCCATAATGTAATCATTAAAATTAGTTCTTACAATTTTTGGTCTTTTTTTGTTTTTTTTTTTTTTTTTTTGGTTCAGTTGCTGGTGGTCGAGAGTTTCACCTCGAAAAGCGTTCGATGTTAATGTGTTGGTGTGTGTGTGAGTGTGTGTGTGTGCTCGTATAATTAATGATTTTGTTGAATAATCAAATTAATTGTCCAGATAATAAAAGAAAGAATTCTAGACAGTAGAGAGAGAGAGAGAGAGAGAGAGAGAGAGAGAGAGAGAGAGAGAGAGAAACAGTTTAAAGATCATATTCTAGTATTTTTTTTTTTTTTGCACTCGAGGCACATATTGAATCCAACTTAATTAGGTACTAAACAAATCTCGAATTCTATTTTGGGTAAGATATTCTCGTCATTCAAACCTATCAAAAGAGAGGTTTTGTTTGCAAACAATGAGAAGAGAGAATACTATACATATCGATTCTCTCTCTCTCTCTCTTTCTCTCTCTCTCTCTCTCTCTCTCTCTCTCTCTCTCTCTCTCTGTGTGTGTGTGTATGTGTGTGTGTGTGTGGTAGGTTTGATTTTTTTCATCCGAATTTTTTCGATTGATTTTGAAACGATTTTTTTTTTTCTGTTTCAAAAAACAAAAATCAACAATATAGTTTCTCAATATTTGAAGGATAAATTGTTTAATTATTTCAAGAGAGAGAGAGAGAGAGAGAGAAATTGTATAATCTTTAAAGTAGATACAACGTTATTCATTGTTCCATTGTCGATGAAGAAGGAAACTCCGAGTAGAGTTACTCTAAAAATTATCAACGGTTTTTTTTTTTTTTTTTTTTGATTAGACCAAATTTTTTTTCCCATCTGACTCATATGATTATTTTTTATGATCACAAGGCATTTCTCTCTCTCTCTCTCTCTCTCGTTCATCAAATATCATAAGATAAAATAATGGATGATTATTGTCTCCATTGAAATCGAAGTTGCAATATGCGCTTGTAGTTGGGAATAGAGATAACGGTTTCCTAGCCTCCCTCTCACTCTCTCGTGTTGATGTTGTTGTTGTTGTAGATGTTGTTTCTGGATCATCAATCATAAATTTGATGATTAAGTTGAAATGATAATAGACTATTAATCTAATTGAAAAATCATTCGATTCTTTCTACAATTTGCACTTGTCATCATCATCATCATCATCATCATCATCATCTGAACATCATTTGAACAAACTAAACCCATGTGATTGTTTCTCTCATTCGATGTTTGATTTCATTAAGAATGAGAAAAATTTGTATGATAAATTTTAATCTTGAAGAAGAAAGCAATCTAGGACAGGAAAGAGAGTTAGAGTGAGGATGGAATTCCAAATTGTTATTGGAATCGATTGAATCAAGATTAAGATCCAAGATTTACCTTATTTGTTTGTAACGGATTAAAGCAATAATCTTATTCCTCATTTTCCTAATCTAGGAAAGAGAGAGAGAGAGAGAGAGAGAGAGAGAGAGAGAGAGAGAGAGAGAAAAAAGCGAAAGATCGAAACATTAGTCATTCATTGATTTTTTTGTTGTCTCTCCTTCCACACATTCCATCAATGAAGTGATCATCATCCTGTTCGAATTAAGGAGCGAGAGAGAAAGAGAGAGAGAGAGAGAGAGATTTTACTATTACAACCGGAAACAGACATAGTAAAAGGATTTCGAATTAATCCATTCATTCGCCATTCTCCCCTCTGACTCTCTCTCTCTTTCCAATTGAGATTTTTTCTTTTTTGGCCTCCTTAGCTCTTTTCTCTTTAAACTTCAAGGTGTCTTAGGTCGCATCAATCCGTAAGATGGCATTAAATTTGGATAATTTTTTTTTATGTTTTTTTTTTGGCAAAAATTCCTTCAACAAGGAAAATCCCATATCCTTGATGATGATAAAAAATAGTAATGCTGACAATCTTCACAGTCATTAATTGCAATCGCACTTTTATCTATTTTGAAAGGGAGAGAGAGAGAGAGAGAGAGAGAAAGTCTTTGCAAAGATCACACACCGTTGGATGTGTCATTAGTGGAGATCCTTGACAGACCTCTGAATCCAAATAACAATCACTTTTGAACATCGAATGATTGTATACGTTCGTTGCTCGGTAAAAGATCCGCTTTGATAAAAAGAAATAATGATAATAATAATAATTATTATAATAATAGGAAATATTATTCTTGTTTTCAAGTTTGGAATAGAATGGCCGTTTCTATTGATTGTAACAGATTGGATTCTTTTAAAAATAGACGATTCGCATTTTTCGATTCTTTTTCGCATTTGAATTTTTGATTTATTAGACATTAGATTTTTTTTGATCTGCAAAGAAAATTATCCATAGTTTTACAATCAAAATTGATTACAATTAAAAGTTTTTAGATTCTAGAGTATTCGAAATCGGATTCGATTCATTAAGATTTGATCGATGAGAATCAAATCTTCGTAGCAAATCGACAATATTCTACAGCTTAATCCTTTAAGTTTACCCTCGATAGCGAATCCTTTCGTGGCTATATCAATAGATCATAGCTTAGATTGAAGAAATACTATCCATTCTTTGGCAATGATTCTTGCGGTCGATGGCATCATAATTTTTGCACTTCATCTCTTCATATCTCTCTCTCTCTCTTTCTCTCTGTGTCTGTTTGAATCTCATCATTATTTTGATCATCATCGCTAACACCACAGCTAAAATCATCAATCGTTAGATAGTGATATTAATCAAGAATATATTGCGCTATATATTCATAACCTAATTATTGTACTATGATGGGAAATGAAATGCAAACACAACACAAACACCAACGGAAGTCTCTCAATGTTTGTTGGTGTTTGGTTTGTGTTTGTGTTATGGATTATTAGGATGATTAAAACCATTTTTTTTCTTCTCTCTCTTTTTTTGCTTCTCGATTCTTTTTATTATTAATATCCAAAATGAAAAGTGTCGGGTTATTTGCTGAAAGACCACCACATAAATTATTAATAGAATTTTCCTTTTTCTTTTTGAATTTGATTCGTTAGGGTTGCGTGTCTAGAGCATATATCAAACACTTGCTTCTGTTGTTGTTGTTGTTGTTGCTGCTGTTGTTGTTGTTGATATTTTCGCTCGTTTCCAGTTCCAGAATTGATCAATGAATAAGAGACAATGCGAACAAGCGAAAGAGAGAGAGAGAGAGAGAGAGAGAGAGAGAGAGAGAGAGAGAGAGAGAGAGAGAGAGAGAGAGAGAGAGAGAGAGAGAGAGATGATTGGAAATGATTTATTTCTTTATTTATCTATCCCATTTAATGATGTTGATTGAATGAAACTTTCGATCGAAAAGAAGAAAATGAAATCTAACCGAAAAAAAAACTAGAACCAAAACTATCATTAATGTTTCTCGATGTAAGTTATCGAGTAGGAAACAAAACAGCGAGAGAGAGAGAGAGAGAGAGAGAGAGAGAGAGAAAACGCGATCCAAGATCGAATAGAGCGATAAATTTCCGGTCAAAAAGAAAGAGAGAGAGAGAGAGCCGGTCAAAGAATAACGAGAATTTCTATGATACGATTCTCAATGTTTTTTTTTCTCATCTACCAGCCAGCTAGAGAAAGAATCACACCAACATCAAATGTTTGTTTATTTGATTCTTCGTCTTTTTTTTTGTTTTTCGTTCCATTTCTTCACATTGGATAGAAAAGGCTAGAAACGAACAAAATATTAGTGTTTAATTTTGATCGAAATCTTTAAAGATTGCTGAATCAGTAGATATTTCGTTGCTCTGCCGTTTCTCTCCACCCCCAAATCTCTATTAAGAAACGGTTCGTTTGTCTTTTGCTTTTCTTTCGGTGAGGTTAGGTTTGAGGTCCACAAGCTAGAGAAGAGAGGGATGACAAATATAAAAAAAATAAGACCATTCAACATTCATAGCATTGCATAGATTCGGTATAGATTTTTGCGAATAATTTCCCTTCTTCCTTCTTTTTCAACTCCATCACCGCTCCTTTAGCTATTTGCTCGCAATGATTACACAAATCCAAATCTTCGGTTTCGTTTCAAACACAAAAAGAAACAAAAAACAATTAAAAAAACAATTTCACAAACCGATTGTTGAGGCGATAGGAAAATTAGAGTTGAAAATTATGAATCTAATAAGTTTTGGATGATTTTTTTTTTCTTTTTTAGAATCTCTCTCCCACAAAATACTAAACAAATTACTTCAAATAGAATCGAATCTCTTCCGAAAGAGTTTAGTTTTTTTCGTCTGATTTTGTCTCATAGTTCACAATGATATTTCGATCGAAAAACTTTTGGCAAAAACATTCGTTTCGGTTTTTTTTTTAAATTCAAGATATTTATTCCAAGAAATTCAGACAGATTAGTCGCTAAATGTTTGTGTGTGTGTTTTTTTCTTTCTCTCCAAAACTAATAAAGCTAATTTTGATTATGATGATGATGGTGGGAGTGGTGGTGGTGGTGAGGGGTGATGTTTAGTAGATTCGGGTCGTTCCGCTAAAATCCTATTTCCAAATTTCTTTCCATTCTCCATCTCTACCATAGCCATCTTTTTTTGAAATAGTTTTGATAGCTTTCTCGATCGTTTCGACAATATCGAAAAAGTTTATCACCGATGAGAAATCCAATTATATCTCATTGAATGAGATCTATGATACAAGAATCTTTTTCATCTCTCTCTCTCTCTCCTCGCAATCCGTAAACGATTTTGAATGGATAAACGAAATTCAAAGATATGTAATCTAGTACCGAGACAAAAACGAGTGAAAACGGAACACCACAAAAATCAACGAACAAATTATTAGATAAAGTAAAGGAGAGTGAGAGAGAGAGAGAGAGAGAGAGAGAGAGAAACCGCACCAAAATATGACACACCCAAAAATTTTAAAGTCAAAGTTATTTTGATTTTGATTCCATTTCATTTTGCGCCTCCCCTCCCCATCTTTCAGATTCAGATTCATATTCTCCGTTTTTTTTTCTCTCCCCACATCTGCTTGTTTGATTTTTTTTTGAAAATTTTTTTTTTGTTTTAATTTTGATTCATCTTTCTAGGCTTTTGTTAGTGATCAGCGGAATTTCTTGCTCAAATTTCGACATCGAATAGCGAATACCATTGGCGAAACTAAAAATTAAGGAAAACTAAATTTCCCAAACCGAAATTGAACACCACTGAGAGAGAGAGAGAGAGAGAGAGAGAGAGATCGACAAAGATTTAATCTAGAATAAAGCGTAGGTGTTTTCATATTAAATATGGGTGTTACGATTATCATCATTTTTTTTTACTTCATTTTATGACAGCATGATGGAAATAATAATAATAATCGTTCATTCAATCTAATAATAATAATAATAATAATATTAATCAGATAATTTGATCTGAAAATTATTCTCTCTCTCTCTCTCTCTCTTGGCCGTCCAACAAACAGTCACTCTCGAACGATCGATGACATAGGGAAGGGGAAAAAACGGAGGTGCTAATTATCTAGCTGATATTTTGATTCATTAATTTCAATTAATCAAAACGAGAGATGAAGAAAAGTAGAAATTCATTTTTTTTTTTTTGCGAATACAAAACCGAACTGATTCGGAACTGATAAACTGCAATTTTTTTTTTCTCTCGGTGCGAATCTAGCGAAGTGGGGGAGGGGAGGAAAGAAGAGACAACAAAATCTTTGTTTTCGTTACGCTTAGCTTTAATATTTCTTTTTTAGCTTCTATCTTTAGCTTAAGATATTGAAATCTGATGATGAAATTGAATCTCTCTTCTTTTTTTTCTTTTGAATGTGTTCTTCGAAACAGAAAAAAAAAGAAAACAGCTTTGCTTTTCAAAAAAAAAAAAAAAAGCTCTGGATTACATCTTTGGAAGATTTGGCTCAACTTTTTTCCCAGTTTTTTCTATTAGATACAATAGAACAGGGAGAGAGAGAGAGAGAGAGAGAGAGAGAGAGAGAGAGAGAGAGAGAGCATTTCTAATGCTTAATATTCGAAAAAAAAAAATTCAAAAATTTTTTCTTTCCTTTCTATTTAACCTATCACAAATTTGTTTGTGATTAAATAGCAATAATAATAATAGTTAATAGCAACCAAATCAGTTTGGCGCGAGAATTCGATTGTCATCTTGTTTCGATATCCACATTGATTATGATATGAGTCTAGAATCATAATTATGATGATGACGATGATGATGATGATGATGATGATAGGATTGATTGAGTGCATACATACAGGTGAACACACACACACACAATAAGATTACCTGCGTGTATGTGTGTGATCCATCTGTATCCTTAGCACAAACATCATAGATTGTTTTCTCTCATTCTTTCGATCTCTTTCTTCATCTAACTATGGGTAATAATCATAAATGATTATATTAGATGAGAATGATCATTGTGATAATGATGGACAACGACAACCTAAACCCATCACTATCGTCATCGATAACAACGACAACAACAACGATGGCAGAAAACTATTGATGGACATAAACATTACTTTGGTTCGATTCAGTTAGGTTAGTTAGAGAATGAGGAAAAAAAAAGAGAGAAATCAAAACAACAACAATCGAATCAACGAGACAGAGTAAGAGAGAGAGAGAGAGAGAGAGAGGATGGAGATTGAAAGAAAAAAAAAAGAATGGATTCGGGGCGGGGGAGGGGAAGATGTGTTACGAATAACAATGGATTTTATTCTTGTTTTTTTTCATTCACTTCGCTTATAGCCAAAATATTTGCAACACACAATCAGAATGGTAATAATAATAATAATAATAATAATCGAATCGATCTACTTGGATCAGATATCAGCTGTGTGTTGTTTTTGATATTATCAGCTCTTCTATAAGATGTTACTTTTATTCTCGTTCCAAAAAGCCATTCAAAAAGAGAAGCTATTCATTTTTTTCCCTTGTTTTGAAGCATTTTTTTTTTTTGAAATAATTTTCGATTCCAAGTGGTTACGCTTCGGGGGTGAGATGTTTTATTAGCATCTTTTCAAACTATTCACTCTCTCTCTCTCTCTCTCTCGAATAGTCGAAGATTTCATCGCTTATAAGAATACTTAACAGCTATTGTTCGATCTCTTGAATCAAAAAGAGAAGAGAATGAAAACCGAAGTCTAATCAATAATAACTAGACCGAGAGAGAGAGAGAGAGAGAGAGAGAGAGATATTTGGTATGAAACTAGAAACAAAATGTACAACTAAGAAGAATCGTGTACTCTGACAGGTTAATAATAACACCGGAGACAGTGTGAATAATGCAAATGATATTGCCTTCTCGGAAAGTTTTTTGTTCTTTCTTTCTCTCGCTCTCTCTCTCTCTCTCTCTTTCCCCCCTCTATGTGATAATATTCTTGTGAATTTTTTCTCCAATCTTCAACTCAACAATAGATTTAGACTCTAGTGGGTTTATTTTCTATCTTGGTGATAGAAATTTCATACTTTCTTCCTCGTTTTTTTTTTTTGATAGGAATCGATCTTCCTCCCTCCCTCTCTCTCTCTCTCTACCTCTTGACTTGATCGATGATGATCAATCATAAGGTAGAGCTGATCAGTGTAACAATGATGATAATCTTGTTTTAGTAGTTTGACATGAGGAGATTGTTTTTTTTTTACATTCTAGATTTAGCAATAAAAACATTGTATCGAGAGAGAGAGAGAGAGAGAGAGAGAGAGAGATTTGTTGTCACTGAAGAAAGAGAAGAGAATGCAAAAATAAAAAAACAGAAACGGAAGCTCACGAATCATTCATGGGGCGTTTGTCGATCTAATCGAATCAACCATTATCATTATTATTATTATTATGAGTATTATGAGTATTATTCAATTTTTTTTTGTTGACTTCGATTTGACTACAAAGCACAAATTATAGACAATTTTTGGCTTAAGAAATCGTATCAATTTTTTTTTCTTTGGCATTCACCAAAAAAAAAAATTCAAAAAAAAAAACAAATTTTTGCTGCAAAAATTCCATTCAAACACTTTGGGTATAGTTCAAAGTTGATGAGGATCTTAGATAAAATATTCATTTGGAACAAAATAATATGATAGTTTTGGCAAAAAAAAACCTAACAACAATCAATGTTCAACCTAAGACTAATCTATGATGAGATCGATCGAGGGGATGGCGATTCAAAAAGAATAAGTTCCATACGCGTTCTAGATCCATCCGCTTTCTAGATATTCCAAAATAATCAATCGAATTGCAAAGAATTTTTGAATACTATCAAAGTGAAGATGAAGATGATGATGGAAAAAACATTATGTTTTTCTAGTTAGATCTGGACCAAGATGATGTAATGATGATCTCTTTTTGCTCTCTCTCTCTCTCTCTCTCTCTCTCTCTCTCTCTCTCTCTCTCTCTCTCTCTCTCTCTCTCTCTCTCTCTCTCACATCGAAAAAGGACCAAGCAAGAGAAAACGACAATCGAGAATTAAAATCGATCAAAAATTAAATAAAAAAAAACTTTCTTCAGCTCGATGGATCGATGATGATGATGATAATGATCATCTCGATCATCTCTATCACCATCATAACCGCCATCATCAAACCATCATTAAGTATTATTGGTTGAATGGAGAAAAATTTTCGCCAAACGACAATCGAACGAACGAATAAAGATTCTGATGATGATGATGATCTTTTCTCTCTCTCTCTCTCTCTCTCTTTCAATCAATCGAAAATGGAAATAAAATCTACAAAATATCAAGAAAATTGTTTAATGCAGAGTGAAATAGAAAATTTGAAAAAAAAATTTAGATGGAAAATTCTTTTAGACGTACAGAGAGAGAGAGAGAGAGAGAGAGAGAGAGAGAGAGATGGAAGGGAGGTTTGCGTGCCTCATCTCTTTCGTTTCTTTTGTTCGATCTGTTGTTTTCTTTACAGAATCGATTCTCAAACAAAGTTAGATTCTAGTGAAATAATTATCGACAATCAATTCTTTTTCTACTACAATTCTGTTAAACTTTCTCACCAATCATTATTATATCATAGCTATCTTTAGCGGTTGTTGCTATTATTGCCATTATTATTGATACTTTATTCTTTTTTTTTTTTTTTTTTTTTTTTTTTTTTTTTTTTGATTTTCTTAATTGGTTTGGTTTTGGCAAGAAAAAAACCAGAGAGAGAGAGAGAGAGAGAGAGAGAGAGAGAGAGAGAGAGAGAGAGAGAGAAAGTTTTATTACCATTGTTGATTTGTTGAAAAATTTTCAATGAATGGAACAATTTCCAAGAATTCCCGTTTTCTTCCCTCTCTTTTCAAAACTTTCTTTTTTTCGTAACTTCGTTACTTCGAATGAGAAAACAAACAATTCCAGGTGGAAAATTTTCCCATTTGTTCTCTCTCTCTCTCTCTCTCTCTCTCTCTCTCTCTCAAAACTTTAGATTCTGATTCTTCTTTGAAACTATTTCGAATGATGATGAATTAACTAAAATGACTAGTAGTAACCTATAACAATGAGCCCTAGCTTCCTCATTTCTATTGGGTACGTTTATTTTTTTTTTTTTTTTCGTTCTCAACAAAATTCATTCGAACCAAAACATCTGTAGAGAATTCTAGCAATCTCGAATAGCTTTTTTTTCTCGATTCTTGTCTTATTCTCTCTTTTATCGTTTCTATCATTCTTCTTCTCATTTAATGATTCATTTCATTTTGTTTCAAAGACTTTACGATTCAGATTTTTTTTTTGTTTTCAATTGGCAGATTTTTGAAACCTACACCGAAACAACAAAACAAGACTAAAGTGTGTGTGAGTGTGTGTGAGAGAGAGAGAGAGAGAGAGAAATCGATTGATGGGGAAGTGGAGAGAAGGTTGTTTGATGAAAATAATCGAATTTAATTAGTCAATACCAGATGAAAAAATAAATTAATTGAAGAGAGGCGGTGACTATGAGAATCAATCTATTAATATCTCCGGTGTTCCTAGATCAAATTATTCCAAGCGAATTTAGATTCTGTTCAATTTTGAAGCGATATTTGATTTCTAAGTTTTCCATTCGATTGAACAGAGAAAATTTTTTTTTTTAATTTTATCGTAGCTAAATTTTTTCTCAATCAAAAAAATCGAAAAGTTTCTAATCAGAAGACATAAACACATTGATCTCAATTGAATAGCGATAGAATCATAATCTAATAATAATAATTATTATTATTATTAATATTATTCAAATCATTTTCAAATAAATATTTCGGGTTGAGTTTTGAATTCGCTTTAGGCGACAAAAAACAATCAAATAGCAATTCCGAATTGAAGGAATTTTTTTTTCGAATAGGTCTTGTATTGACATTATAGATAGATTTTGGTTGAAGCTTTGTTTACAGCCTTCTCTACACGTTTGTACTATCTCAATGTTCTCTCTCTCTCTCTCTCTCTCTCTCTCTCTCTCTCTCTTCCTATTTTTACCGAAAAAAAAATAAACTTTTTGTTTTGTTTTAGTTTTTTTTCCTCTTGAATACCTAGAATCAAAGGTGAAACTTTTTTTTTCCTGGAATGGGATTCGGTGTATAATTTCTCTCAACACCGTTCATTATCGTTGTGAAAATTTCAGAGCTAAATTTATTTATCGATTTCTCTCTCTCTCTCTCTCTCTCTCTCTCTCTCTCTCTCTCTCTCTCTCTCTCTCTCTCTCTCTCTCCTTGTTTGTACTAAGAAGACCGAAAAGAAAAAAATGAGAAAAAAAGAAATGAATATCGTTTAAGTAAATAAACAAACCAATTAGCGTTTAGTTAGTCGATTCGATGATGACGAAAACAAACTAGAAGAGAGACTTTTGAAATAAATTAGCTTTGAATTTCTTTCGTTAGTTTAGAATTATTTTCGAAACGTAAAACTCATCATCTTCATCGGTATCGACAACAACAACAACAACAACAACAACAACAAAAACGACAACACCAATATCTTCGCGAACAACAATCTAAGTTTGGAGCTTTAATAAACGAGAAACAATTTTTTTAGATCACTGTAGTAATAATTAATGTACCACTTTCGAACATCTTAGCTTACGAGATACTATCGATAGCTATTCTTACTAGTAAGGTTTTGAAAATTTTTCACTTTTCATCGTTCCAACCTAACAATCAAGACGAAACAATTATACGTAATCATAGATATTTTTACCTCTTACCTCGTAATAATCACTACCTATTGTTTGTAATTAATTTTTTCTTCGAAATTTAAATTTTTTTTTTTACCTAAGCAAAAGAATGGGAAAAAAATCTGCTCTCTCTCTCTCTCTTTCTCTCTCTCTCTCTCTTTCTTTCTTTCTCTCTCTGGCTCGATCCAATGACAAGTTTTAATGACTTAAACACAGATGTTTGTCAGTTGGATGTTAATGATGGAGGAGGTGGCGGCGATGATGGTGGTAGTGTGGATGATGAAAAAAAAAATGATCGGTTTGTTTATTTTTATTCTACTATTTTTCGTTAACATTTCAAAGTTCCAAATTATCAAACAGTATCAATTAGCTAAAATTATGTCTTTCTCTCTTCGTCATCTCTATGCCTTCGTATGTTTCCGCTCGAAAGAGAGAGAGAGAGAGAGAGCGTGAAAACTCGCCAATGATAATATCTTTACCTCGAGCCGTATTTATTTAATTTTAACATTGTTTAGTTAACTTTTTAAGCTAATTATTTCAATAGTTTAATAGTTGAAGAGTAGAACCAGATAGAGAGAGAGAGAGAGAGAGAGAGAGAGAGGAAGCGAAAAGCGACTGAATTCTTTCCGATCTGTATGCGCGAGTGCGTGTGTGTGTGGTAAACAAACACAGAATACTAATTAACGAAGTAGGTGTGTCCGATGTCAATTATTTCAATTCCGTTTCTACTCGTCATTTCATCAATCGTTTGTTTGTTTGTTTGTTTGTTTGTTCATAAATCGAGATCAATAGAAAAACAAATCCATGATACTATCGGTACTGAAAAATTTTTAACAAAAAAAAAATTATCTTTTTTCTTCGAAAAGGTGCAGAAAGAAAGAAAAACACGATCGTATTTTAATCAATCTGATTTTTTTCGGATTTCCTTCACCCTCCCCCCTCCAGAAAAAAAAAATTTTCCGCTGCAATCTAGCCTGAAATATTTCTGAAGGCAAAACATTGTCTCGTTAAACATTGTAGATGATCAGTTGTGGAGAAAAAAAAAATTGTGATCAAGAAGATGATCAAGAAGATGATGATTATAATTTAACTTCTGTACCACCTACTGAATCTGATAATTAAAGCACTGATTAGATTGATGATGATGATGATGATCTAAATCTTCAAAAACGATCAGATTTGTACCAAATTCAATGCGAAAAAATTAAGATAAAATCTAACTTAATCTACATCTAGTTTTGTATTCATTACGTACGATTATGTCGTTCCAGAGCGAGAGAGAGAGAGAGAGAGAGAGAGAGAGCGAGAGAGCGAGAGAGAAAGAGAGAGAGCGAGAGAGCGAGAGAGAAAGAGAGAGAGAGAGAGAGAGAGAGAGAAAGAGAGAGCATCTCAAAGCAAAATCTTTAATCTCTAAGTAATGTCACACACACACACAAACAAACAAAAAAAAATGCATACGATGATGTTCAGTGATTAGTTTTGATTCATTTATTTTGATCTTTAATTTAAAAACAGAAAGATAACAGAGAGAGAGAGAGAGAGAGAGAGAAGAAACAATCTGACAATTTTAGTTAGGTTTGATTGATTCGATCTAGCAATAGACCATGACAACATCATTTAGATCTCTTTAAAACTCTGAGAGAGAGAGAGATTGGTGGAGAAATTCTAATCTAAATTCAAAAAAGATTCATTAGAAAATCAAATTCCATTGAATCTTCTCTGGATGATAAATGCTGGTCTTATCTTTCGAAATGAAGTTACAAAGTAAATAATATAAATAAAATGAAATAAATTAGCTAGAATGAAGTGAACGTGCCATAACACCTGGTGTATTTTTTTTTTTTTTTTTTTTTTTTTTTTTGGTTTTCTCTACGGTCTCAAATCGCGCTCAGACATCATCGGCTCACTAGTTACACAGTTGACCATTAACCATTGCACAAAAAAAAACCAAAAAGAGATATTAGGAATCCGAAGAGATAATTTCTATTGGGAATCAATGTAACTGTAATGTGATTTGGTCAATAATTTCGTTGATTACCTGAACAACTTTTAACAATTTTCCCATAATTTATTGTTTAATTAATATTTCGAAATTCTCTCTCGAAATCAATCGAGATTCAAAAAAAAACAACAATCATTGATCGATTGCCAATCATTTGTGAATCTAGATTGCGAATGTGAAAGAAAAAGTTTCGAACGGAATCGCCACTCTTCTAATAATTTCGATTCAATCGCTTTCAATGTCAAAAGTTTCAAGGCCTTTTCCTGATCGACCTTCAAATGTTCAAAGTTTTAAACAATAACAACCGGACTGAAGATGCTTTCATAACAATACAAAAAGAAAACTTAACTTTAAGAAATTCAAGGCCTTTGGGTTTTCCTTAATGAAACTTGCGCATTTTTTTTTAACTCACTAAATATTTTGCCAATGACAAACATCTCACATTTTGCATTCTCTGTTCATAGAAAACTAGAAATTAAAAAAAACTGCCGAATGAATAGTGAGGACTAGGTAAGCGATTTGGCTATAAATCTATCCACTTTTAATCAATACCTAGGGAACAGAGTCGAAACAAATTCTTCGATTGTGAATCAGTGAATCTATTGCGTAACTATTCATAACTTTCGCAAGCTAGATAGATGTAATCGTGTATTAGTCGATGATGATGTTCGATTCAGGACAACATCAAAAATTTACCGTCAATAAATAAAAACTAACTTGTTGAATTACATTCCTTATTTTCCTTTGCATAATCTTCGATCCGAAATAGATAACTGAAGAGAGAGAGAGAGAGAGAGAGGTAAAAATAATTCCTTTAATTCGGTTGTTTTCGGCGCCATTTTTTTTTCATTTTACTTTGATATACGATTCAAGATGCGAAAGATTTTTTTTTCCTGGATGAAAAAAAACACACACACACACAGTAGCTGGCGAAAAGTTTCAGGTAAATGAAAGGGAGGAGAAAAAAACGAAATTAATACTCAAAACGAAGAGAGGAGAAAAAAAATTTAATTATCCAAAAACATTTCTCATCATCAAACACTTATCATAATTTTGAATTCGAATGCTTTCAACACAATCACAGCTTCAATGAGTGAGTGAGAGAGAGAGAGAGAGAGAGAGAGAGAGAGAGAGAAAGAGAGCGAAAAAAAAACTTATCCATCTATTTTATCTCTATTCGGTGTGATTTAGATCATTTAAATGACCTTTTGAACTCTAATCTCTTGTTTTCTATGGTGTTCGTTTTGTTTCTTTTTTTTTACTTCATTTTCGATTGTCGATGTGATTTGTTGATTCGATGATGATCTATCTCTCTCTCTCCGATCGATTTATTTCTATGATCTAAACGTGATTCTCACCAAAACGGTATTAAACGTTATGATACGAATGAATTGAAAGAAATTAAAGAATCAATGCTCGAAATAGATCACGTTGAAAATCTTCAAAGTAGGTACCCCTAGGTCCCTTGGAAAAGATATGAATATATGATACAGTAGAGATTATTAATTGAATTTAGCTTGTTGTGTGTGATGAATTTACCTTCTCCGCAACATGGTTCGTGTTCTGGATCTATCCATTCATTACGGAATGTAATTTTTGGATCAAAATTACCTTAAAAATTTTTTCTCACTCCGCCTACCTATGAGAGATTAGTCTGATGGTACCGCCAGTTTTTCGATTTTTGATCGCCTCCCAAATGACCATTAGAAGAGAAAATTTCTCTTTTGAAATTGATTCATTCAATTTTGATTCATTTTCACAATGACATCTCTCGAATAATTGTCCTTGATTTGTTTTCTTTTTCTTCTTGCAAGGAAATGAAACGATAATCCTTGAAGATGTCGCTTCTCAAATCAACTGATCGATACAATTTTTCATTTCAAACAAGCAAAAATTCAATCCATAACGAGAGTATTATGAGCAAAATGATGAATTACTCTAACACTCTCAACGTTACTTTCTTGGATTTTCACAGCGAAGAG
Source organism: Sarcoptes scabiei (assembly GCA_020844145.1). Classification (NCBI taxonomy): domain Eukaryota; kingdom Metazoa; phylum Arthropoda; class Arachnida; order Sarcoptiformes; family Sarcoptidae; genus Sarcoptes; species Sarcoptes scabiei. The sequence goes on along the minus strand of CP080487.1, from coordinate 651,192 downwards.
AATCGAGCAAAATTTTATGGCAAAGTGAAGACGAAACAAACACAAACATTTTGGAACATTTCGTAGAACGAAATTTATGGTCCCGAATAGCGAAACGATTCGATTTGAATCAAATTAGCAACAGGTGTCAAAATGTTTTTAACCAAAAGAATATTCCTATGATTTAGAATCTATCTGAATTTAGAAAGTAATTTATTCGATGATTTTGATTTTGTTTATTAGAAATTTTTTTTTTTTTTGAATTAAATCTCAATCGATTCGTTGAATTTAATCCTAGAAATTATTATTATTTTCTCTCTCTCTCTCTTTAATATCCAACTAAAAACAAAAAAACATTGCAAGCAAAAAGGTTAATGACAATTTAATCAAAAAAAAAAAAAAAAAAGAAGAAAAATTGAAATTATGTAGCTTTGAAACGAGAATTTCAATGAGAGAAAAAAAACCAATTTTTCCAAAAAAAAAAAAAAAAAAGATTAAATGCGAGAAATTTGAATTTTTTTTCCCCTCTGCAAATTCCTCTGCGAATTGGAATCATCCGATTCCTCTATCGAAGAGAACTCTCTCTCGATGGAAGTCCTAGGAAACTTCTTCAATCAAAATTTTGATAATTCTAAGCAATAGAATCAAAGAAGAAAAAAATTCATTTTTCTCTTCCGCCCCCTTAAGCCATTTTTTTTTTTTTTGATTGATACACTAAGCTGTCTGTCTAGGAATATTTTTCTGTCTTTTTTTTTTTTTTTTTTTTTTTTGCTTTCAAATATAATTAATATTTTCTAATCGTTGATGATGGTGATGGTAGTTTTGATGGGTGAAAAAAAAAATTAATTCAGATAGATTTCAATCATTAAACATTTCATATTGATAATATTTAAAATTGATTAATTTCTCCATCTCTCTCTCTCTCTCTCTCTCTTTCTTTCTCTCTCTCTCTCTCTCTCTCTCTCTCTCTTTCTTTCTCTCTCTCTCTCTCTCTCTCTTTCTTTCTCTCTCTCTCTCTCTCTCTCTCTCTCTCTCTCTCTCTCTCTCTCTCTCTCTCTCTCTCTCTCTCTCTCTGATTCGAAATTTAATCTTTATTGATGAGATGTTGTGGAGAGACAAATAAAAAAAAACATCAAATTTTTTCAAAACTAAAAGAATTTGTAAGAACAAGATAGACACTACCTGATCTACCTGGTAGAGAGAGAGAGAGAGAGAGAATAAATAATTTTTCCATTCGAAATCTCGATTTTAGATTTCAGAATCGCCAATCACCACAAATCGATATAGTTTGCAATCTTCTTTCAACGTTACGTTTTAGGTTAAGAACAAGAAAAAAAAAATAAATAAATAAATCGCCATTATTTGCGTTTCACTTCTGGTGTTGATTATGATCGTCTTAAAATGAAGAAACTTCTTGAAGCTTTCAATTATTGATAATAATTTGATAATCGAGATCAATTGATTGTGGTTTTTTTTTTCACATCTCCTTCTTCGTCTTTCTCATTCTGATTCAATCGAAATTCTCAAACAGAGCCTAAAATGATAATTGTTAAAGATAAAAGTAGAATAATTTTAAAATTCAATACTCTTCTTCAAATTTCTTAATCTCTACAACCACGATGATGGTGATGATGGTGATGATGATGATAATCTCATTCGGTTCAATCTTTCCTTTCCCTATCCCTTCGAACTAAATTTCGAATCAAATCCGAAACGGAATCAATCTTTTCTTTCAAAATAGAGAATAGAGATCGATTTCGATAATCGGGTGAAGAAGAAAAAAAAAATTCAAAAAAAAAAAAAAAAACAAAACTAATTAGAGAATAATTAAGATCAAAAGAGATTCTATCCGAGTGTGGCGTTTAAAAATTGATTGTTTTGAAGCGTACGAAAACGTAGCGATTCGTGATCTGCTCAAATGATTAAATGATTGTAAAGAATAAAGTTTCAATCAATTTAGTTTAGCTTACATTCTTTGATCTTTTTCCCACTTTTTTTTTTTGGTGAAAAAGTTTCGGTATTTTTTTTTTTTTTTGTTTAATGTTTTGCTTCACCTTATTATTATACTCTATCTTTCTCACCCTACACCTGTTCCTCTTTTTTTTTTTTGATCTCTCTGTTTTGATTGTTTTTTTTTCTTGTTTCCCTTCTACAGCACCCAAAAAAAAAACAAAAAACTAATTCATTAGATTTATTCGATATTTTTCTTCTTATTTCATTTGATTTTTTGAGAGAGAAGATTTGAGAGAGAGAGAATAAAATTTTTGTGAATTTTTTTTTCTTCGCTAAAATCCATTATTGCTGTATTGCTACTGAATTCTCTCTCTCTCTCTCTCTCTCTCTCTCTCTCTCTCTCTCTCCCTTAGTTGGTTTCATTAATTGTTCCGAGAGAGAGAGAGAGAGAGAGAGAGAGAGAAATTAACTGATAGAAAAGAATTTCTCCATTGTTTGATTGATTCTATCTCTTCTCTTCTTCTTCTTCTCTAATCTTTTTTTTTTTTTTTTTTTTTTTGGTTAGAATCTGGTTGTTTTCCCATCACCGTCATCACCATCACCATCATCATCATCATCATTATTATTATTATCATTATCTCTCCATCAACCTAACCATCATCGCCATTATTGTTTGTTTCAATTTGATGCCAGATCCAAAGCTAACCGAATGAGATTTTTTTTTTTTTTAGAGAGAGAACCGAAAAGAATAGATGAAATGAAGAATAGAAGATGATAATGTTTGATAATTGCCGTGTCAAACAAATTAACATTTCTCTTGACAGTTTTACTCGATTATCGAGAGAGAGAGAGAGAGAGAGAGGACGAGAGATGATCATCACACCACCACAACCACCACCACTACTATCACCATCATCTCATCTCTCAAATAGATTTTGAATAGATTGATTTTATTAATTAAACTCCACCATCATAATTATTTATGATGCTGATGATGAAGCTAGTGATGGTGTGAGGAGAAACGAAGAACAACACCACAATTGAAAATGAATCGAATCAAATCAAAAACAATCGAGACAATTTTAGAAAATTTAGATTTTTTAGAGATTTACGATTAGCTTTTTTTTTTCTTTCGAAAATGTTTTAAGGCTTGATATTCGAAGAAGTCTTTATCGTTGGATTTTTTTTTTTAATTTTTTGTTCACATTATCAAACGCCTCGAGGTGTTTCGCAATCAGAATGAACGCAAATCGTTCGTATTTCTTCCAACTGAATTCCAATTTTTTCGTTTTTTTAGAAAGCAAAAAAGAGAAGCGAAATCGAATCGAATCATTAACCCAATGATTGTTTTGATTCTATTCTACGATATCATTAATGGTTCAAATACCTCACTTTGTTCTTTATCGATTAAACTCTCTCTCTCTCTCTCTCTCTCTTGGATGCAAATCAAAATCTGATATGAATCGAACACTTAATCGACGATGGTGATGGAGATGGTGATGGTGGTGGTGGTGGTGAGGAGTTCTCGTTAATCTATCGCGTCTCTGCTATCGTTCGGATCATCTGCCACAATGGATGATGGTGGTGATGAGGTTGGAAAGATGGACCACCACAACTTTCTCTCTCTCTCTCTCTCTCTCTCTCTCTTTCTATCTCATTCTTTTTTCTTCGACCGATTACCGATTGCCGATTGTTGAATAATTCAAAATGCCGGTTATTATTTATTCATTTTGTGAATCTTTGCGCAACAAAGCTCGAATGGAAGAGAGAGCGAGAGAGAGATTGAATGCAATGAATATAGCAGCTAAATAGCTAGATAAGATAGATTCGATAAGAGTTAGCGGAGTTAGATTTTGTGCTTAGCGAACGGATTCTTCTTTCTCAATGAAAATCATTCAAATCATTCATTGATATTCAAAACGAATTTTAACAAAAAAAAAAAAAAAAAAGAAAAAAAAATGGCTTGATATAAAAAAAAAAAATAAATGTAAAATAAACAATGTAACTAATGTGAAAATCTTTTCTTCAAAAACTAATCTGTAGTTCGAATGTTCAAAATGAAACACCAGCGGGAGAGCGAGAGAGAGAGAGAGAGAGAGAGATAATCATTCTGGAAAGAGTTAATCTAGATAATAGCTATTTTTCCATCTCTCTCTCTCTCACTCTCATTGCGCAATCCATTAAGCGATCTTTGATCCTACGAAAAGATCCTAGCTAGATAGCGTAGAGAGAGAGAGAGAGAGAGAGAGAGAAAATAGGATAGAATTTCCCAATGAAATAGCGACAAGAGACATTAGATTATACTCGGTTGATTCGATCGTTTTCTGAGATTAAATATTTTGATCTTTTTTTTTTTTTTTGCCATTTTTTTCTCGTTTTTTTGTTTTTTAATTATTGTTTGCTCGTCATTACGAAAGCTCTTAGCCGCTCTCCGTTTTTTGGTTACATTTGATTGTTTTCGTTGATCGTTTTTTTTTCACTTTGCTTTGCTTTTTTTTTTTTTTTTTTTTTTGATTTAAAAATTCAAATTGATCAATTTAATTAGATTGAATTGATACTTTTCCATCTTCATTCGGCGCGTAAGATCGGAACTTTCAACTGGCGCCTTCGATCCTTGCGCGATTTTAAGAGTGTAAAAAATTTTTTTTTTTTCGTTTCGAATCCTCTTTTTTTTATTAGGATAAAATAGTATTCCCCCTCCCCTCTTCCTCCTCTAGCTAGCGTGAGATTGGGTTGCGAAAGTCGTTGCAACGTTCCAATACTAGAGTGAGTTTACTTTTAAGAGATCAGAGAAAACTAAAAACTAAAAAAAAAAAAAAATCTCTAATGAGATATTCATAGGAATTCGAATGAATATCATCATCATCATCATCATCATTAAGATTAAATGGAGGAAGGAAGGAGGGAAAAAAATGAAATAAAATTTTTTTTATATATATTCGAAAGAAGAAAAAATATCCAAAAAAAAAATCATAGAGAAAAAAAAAACCGGAATTTTTATTTTTTCTTTTTTTCACCAAAGTTCAAATCTAGGTTTGTTGGTGTTGTTGTTGTTGTTGTTGTTGTTGTTGTTGTTGTTGTTGTTTCGTTTCTCTTGTCTCGTTTGAACAATTTGAACTTTGTATTAAATGCAAAAAAGCAAAAAAATTATCCAAAAAAAAAAAAAAAAAAATTTGCCTTCACACAAATTCAAATGAAATTTTCTCTTTCTTTCTTTCTTTTTCAAAACGGCTCTCGATTGGTTCAATTAAACGCTCTATGCTCTTCTATAGAAAACTATAGAGCAGAAAAAAATTAAAAAAATAAATAAATAAATAACAAAAAAATGTTTTTTTTTCTTTTTTTTTCTCTATTTTTTTTTTTTTTTTGGTCTCAAATCTCAAAAAGATGGCGAGAAAATTTTTTGTTCTCTCTCGTCACTTCGATTTTTGATGTTACTATTTTTAGTTTTTTTTAATTTTCGATCATTTTTTTTCTCCTCAGTATTGTAAATTATTCGCTAATGTTTGAAAGCGAACAAGGAAAAAAAAGAGGGAGGAGAGAGATTTTGAAGATTGTAAAGTATTTTTTTCTCGAATAATTTGTCGATTTTTTTTTTTGCTAAGAACAATAGTGTCAATTACTTTTGTTGTTGTTCGAACGATTATTTTCGCCGCCATTCTTATCCTCTTTAATTAGAGAATTACAATCGAAAATCCTCACATACGAATACATTCGAATCTAAATGTGAGCGTTTGTTCGAAATCTTTTCGCCCACGCCCACACACTCACATTTACACTTTAATCGGATAAGTTTATGAAGAAGATGAAAATATTTAACATCGGTAATTAAATCCGAATCGAACTAATATCTCTCTCTTTTTTTTTAGATCTCATTAACGAACATCAATCAGAAATTTAAATTTATCGACAACTATCCGGGAACGTTGAATTCCGAAACGTTTAAAATCCAAGTAAAAAAAAAAATCGAAACTTTCAATCTAAATGTTTCGTTCACATTCAATTGAGGATTCAAAAGCGAAAGAGAGAGAGAGAGCTGCTAGAAAGAAATGGAATGTTTGGAATGTCTCTCAACTATCTTCACCTAGAAAATAGCGACAGAGAGGGAGAGAGACCGAGAAAGGGGAGATTAGAGGAAACTTTTCTTTCGTTCACAAATAAAAACCGAATTTGCGGTAATCATGGAAGAGTGAGAGAATGGGAGAGAAAGAGAGCGATGAGTGTGAACACACACATCAATTTGTTGCACATAGAATTCGATTCAAATAAAAATACCGTTCCGTTTGTACCGTTTGTTGATTAGGAGAGAAAAGAGATGGAAAAAATTTCCGACCTCAATGAAAGAAAGAAAGAAAGAGAGAGAGAGCGAGAGAGAGAGAGAGAGAAATCAACTTAACTTGTGGAAAACTATTTTGAAACGAAATCACTAGGTCATCAATTCGATTCGAAAGAGGCAAAACAGACACAATAGATTGTGTGAATAATAATAATAATAATAATAATAATAATAATAATAGAAATAATAGTGAATGGAAAAATTTCATCGAAAAAATTTTTAGAAGGTTATCGAATTAGCAACAAGCAGCATTCCATTCACAAAAAAAAAGACCACTACACTTGAGAAGCTAAAGGGGCCTATAAAATTGAATCGTTTCAAGCGATGAGATTCCATCGTTAACCGATTGGTTTTAATGAGATCAAAAGACATAGGGAGGGAGGGAAATATTTTCAAACAGATATCGATCGTAAATTGTGCATCATCATCAACATTCACCACCACCATCATAGCGAATGTTGTGGTGCGGAGCGTAAAAGTTTCTTTTTAAGTTTCATACAGGTTTGGAGGAGAAAATTTTGATCCACCAACACCGCTATCGTTGTTGATGTTGTAGCCATCAAAAATTTCTCCTCCAATCTACAATTTTGTTTTTTTTTTTTTTTTGATGCAAACTTTTCGAGATAACCGTAGAGCAACAATCGATGGTTATCTTTCGGTCAATGAAGAGGTTTTAATGCAAAAAAAAAAAAAAAAAAAAAAGAAAAGTATGGTCATTCACCGTTCACAATATGTTTCACGAAGAAGTCACGAACCGTAGCAAAACTTACCTCGAAAAATGTCTAGACAACATTCGAATGCTCGAATGGAATGTTTGAAAAAAATTCGAACGATGTAATAAAAAATAAAAAAAAAATTTTCTATTTGAATAGTGAGTGTGTGTGAGAGCGAGCGAGAGAGAGAGAGAGAGCTGAAAGGTAAAGATCAGAGTTAATGTGGTCGGAAACACAAAAAATAATCGATAAAAACAAGTGAGTGAGACATTCTAGACATTCCATTTGCGATAGACGATTCGTTTACATCAATAAAAAAAAAAACGATCGATTCGATGTGTACGAATCAGAGCATCGTTCGGTGCAGCATTCGATGTGCATTCATCTCATCTCCTGCTCATCATTTCGCTTTTCGATCAATAATTGTTGATCCAAACCAATCAAGATATTTCTTTGAGGATTTTTGTTTCTTTTAACTTCGATGAAAAGAGAGCGGTGTTATGTGAACAACAACAATAAGCTGATGGAATGAAACTGATGAAAACAAAGACAAATTTTTTTTTTTTTTTTCATTTTATGTAAATCACTAGAATTTGGGTTTTAAAGCTCGAAACTCTAAATTACTACTCTCTTTCTCTCTCTCTCTCTCTCTCTCTCTCTCTCTCTCTCTCTCTCTCTCTCTCTCTCCTAAAACGGTGATCAATAGAGATTATAATAGCATTTGATTATTTTGTAGTTTGTAGATGGAATAGACAAATTCCCACGAATTGCTAGGTGGGTGGTTGGGAATGATCAAACGAAACGAGCGAACCGAGCGAGCTATTTATTCCCATTCGCAATTTGTTTGTGGTACAATTTCGATTAGCTTTTCGTTTTCTCTATGAGCCGATATTCCAAAAATATTTATTTTTTTATGCTAATGCTATTTACAATCGATTTCTTTCTTTTCACATTACCGATTCATTCACATCAATCACAAAATTCATCCATGAAATAAAAAAAAGGGAAATCAAAACATTCGCAAAGCGATTCAGAACTTCTCTTCCTTTTCCTCTTCTTGGATCCATTCCATCGGGTTTATTGGAACATTTTTTATCTTGATATGATTCTCGTCAAAATTATCTTTTTGATTTTCGTTTGAGGAGAAGTTAATTTGTTTGAATTTATTTTTCTCTTCTTACTCGGAATATTTTCCTCAATTTCTTTGAAATTTTTCTTGTTGGTTGCTATTTTGTTCTCAATCCATTATGGATTATTTCCGAGTTTGAATTGATTCAATTTGGTTTGGAAAATTTTCACCTCTTCCCTCCCCTTCGACACACACAGACCAAAACGAGATGGTTGATCAAAATTATGCAATTTTTTTTTCTCTCTCGATCCAACTCAAAAATTGCATTCTTTTAGGAGGCGTAGAAAAAAAATTTCGAAATCTTTTCAATCCAAAAAATGGGAATCCATCGTTGATGGAACATTTTCGTGCACAAAATATGTATCAATTTTTTTTAAACTTTTATTCTCTTTCGCATCTCACACTTTCTCTCTCTCTCTCTCTCTCTGAAAGATTAGTGAACAGATAAGAATTGAGCCAAATCCAAACAGAACAATTTCTTAGAAAAGAATCGAAAGAAATTCATTCAAGCTTTCAAGCCACCATTTTCATGGCTCATTGAACTTTGCCATTTACTATTCAAAAAAAAAAAAAGAACAAAAAAAAGATTCGATGATGGACGTGCTGATGATGATGACGATGGCTGGTTATGTTGATGGTGGTGGTGGCGATCAATTCTATCTTGTCGATTAACTTCTAACACTAACAATAACAATAAGAATAGAAGTTTTATTTATTTATTTATTTTTTATTCGCTTCTCGAATATAATTCTAGCCCGGTTCTTTTTTTTTTTTTTTTTTTTTTTTTTTTGATTATCTGATTTCGGAAAGAAAAAAAACGAAACGTATCTCACATCCGCTATTCGCTATTTTGAAGCCGGCTTGGTTCTTGGTGGATTTTCTATAAGAATAAATTCTTTGGATCCGATTCTCTCTCTCTCTCTCTCTCTGTTTTTGTTTAGATCTTGGATCGGAAAAAAAGCTTTCTTGTTAATGCTGGAACCCAGCAGAAGAAGCAGCAACAAAAACAACAACAACAACAACAACAAAAGAAGAATCAAATAGCCTTATTGTTTTTCTTTTTCATTATCCGAGAGAACCGAGAAGCTAATTTATCGATCCGAGCATTGATTTGAGCTATTCTTTATAATTTTTTTTCTCTTAGCTTCATTCTTTCAAACATCAAGGGAATTCTTTTCGAGGCTTAGATTCTGATGAATTTAGAAATTCGTTAGACAACAATGCTCGTTTCACTTCACTGGTCAAAAGTACATTCTCTAATCTTTTAGTAGTCGTTTTTGAGTTGAAAATCGCGATGAAATTATTCGAAAACGAAATTATTATCTCTCAAAGCTTTTGAAGAGTAGAAGATTTTCAACATCCAAAAGATCGATTCGATTAATGAATTAAAGAACGAGAGAGAGAGAGAGAGAGAGAGAGAGAGAGAGAGAGAGAGAGAGAGAGAGCTATTCAAACTTGGAGAGATAACTTTGGTTATCTATTCATTGGATTTAATACCGTTATGATCAAAAGGAATAATCTCAAAAACAAAAAAAAAAAAAAAACAAATTCTCAACACAGCTATTTGATTTCGGACCAATAGATTGACATTGAAAGAAAAAAAAAAACGTTTACGATATCATCCTAACCTCTGACCTTTGATTGTACATTGGATCGTTTCAATATGAGAGAGAAACAGAAACATTCGATCTGTTTGTTCGCTATTCTATTTTTTTTTCTAGTATATTTTTTTTTTCGAGGAAAATTCCAACATTTTCAATAGTGGATGTTTGTTCTTTTCTCTCTCTCTCTCTCTCTCTTCTCTCGTTTGAAAATTGTTTTTCTTTTTTTCTTTTTTTTCAAAAAATAAACTGAATAATCGTTGAATGTATGTGTTAATGTTAATGTTGTGTCTTCGATTTTTATTTTTATTTTTTTTTTTTAACAATAAAATGCCATATTTATTATCTCTCTCTATGAGTTTTTAATTCTCTCTCTCTCTCTCCGTTTTGATGGTTTCATTAATGGCGATGATTATGGTCGTTGTTGTTGTGATGATCTGTGTTCCATCACCACCATCATCATCATCATCTCTGTTCCTACCCCCCCCCCTGTCAATAATATCTATGATATCACTTTGATCTTCGGTTTACAGAAATCACCAAAAAAAAGTACAATAAAAGTAAAATTAAAGTACAATATTTTTCTAGATTTTGATAAAAACTAGCAATTTTCTAAAAAAAAAAAAAAAAATAAAAATAAAAATGAAAATGAAAAAAAAAGAATTACAGTTAGTTAGTGGTTTGTTATCGCTGATCGTCATCGTTGCTGATGTCAAGCAACAAGTGGAGAGAAATCAACACTACAACAGCAACAACAGTATAATATCAGAATATCTGTCACAAATTATCTATCCAGAATGATTTTAATGAAGCGCAAAAAAAAAAAAAAAAAAAAAAAAAAAGACCAGAACACTTTAGGATTCGTTCACACACACACACACACACACACACACTTGTTATAGGAAATCAATCAATATCAAGCAAGCTAGTGAATCATCGCTCAACGAAAAAAAAAAACGATCGATCAATTTTTTTTTTTTTTAGTTCTAATCTAAAAGTCCAAGGAAGAAAATCTGACAATTTTGATCCAAAAAAAAAAAAAAAAAAAATATATTCGATTATATTAGTGAAGATAAATTAAACGTTTGGTTTTTTTTTTTTTTTAAACGAAACCTAAAATAAAGACGAAATCTTTGAGTTTAGAAACTCTGAACATGTTCATGTTCGAACATCATACGCTAGACCATTCGGATTGATTCCCGTATTCAAATTGATTGATTGCGAACGATTTTCGAATTAATTCGCATCAATTCATCATCAGTTGAAAAAACAAAAAAAAAAAAAAAAACAATAATCAAAAATCAGCGAGTTCACTATTTTTTTTTTCTCATCTCAATTCGTTCAACGATAACAATGAATGAAAATTTATGAATAAAAATTAGAGAATAATCTATCGAAATTATTAATTAGAAAAAATTAATAATAGCAATTATTATTATTATTGTTATTGTTTCAATGTTTGGAAAAAAAATTTGTTTCACTAGGATTCATTCGAACAAAAAAAAAAAAAAAAAAAAAACAAAGACAGAGAGAGAGAGAGAGAGATCGAAGATGTTTGGATGTTTTTATTTTTGCTACATTTTGACAGCTAATTAATTTTACAAATATTCAAATCGAAACAAAAAAAACAATAGAGAAGAAATTTTTGTGGTAGAAAAATAAAAAATCTGAAACGAAAAAAAAAAAAAAAAAAAGCAAAGTATAGTAAGAGAGAGAGAGAGAGAGAGAGAGAGAGAATGCAACAAACAGTTTGATGTTGTTGTGTAAAAAGGAACACTTTGCTTTTCTTCTATTATTCTTTTGTTTTTTTTTTTTTTTTTTCGTTTTTTTTTGAAGAGAATCTTTCATTTAATGTCCATGATTTACTCGAAAATTATTTTTGATTCACTGCTTCTTTTTTTTTTTCTTCTCCGAGAAGATGGAATAGGGAAATAAAAAAAAAACATTAGGCCCTTTTTTTTCAGCGCCTCGATTTGCAAAAATGCAATTTTAAATTGGCAAATAGATTTTTTTTTTTTGTTTTCTTTTTGGTTTTTTTTTCATTTGATTAAATAGATTTGGACAATACTCGAATCTTTACATTTCCCCCCTCCCCTCCAAAAGATTTTCTGTTTGTTTTCATCTTCATTTTTTTTTAATTTATTATTTCGATAGAGAATAACTAGTAAAATTATTTGAGATTCAAACAAATGTTACAAGCTTATCGAATCTCTTCTCGAGAATCTTTCCATTATCCGATTGTTCATAGGTCTTAGATTATCTTCTTCTTCTTCTTCATCTTCATTTTTTTTCCTCCTAGAACCCACTATTCTACGCCAACCAAACCTAACCATACCATCTTGATCTTTATCTCGACTAAATCATCATCGTTTTATTGCTATCATTTTTATTGTTATTGTTATTATTATTATTATTATTATTATTATTATTATTATTATTAATCATAATCATTTATGGCTTAACACTTGTCTGAGTTATTTTCAATTAAATCATTTCGTTTCTTTGATTCATATCTCTCTCTCTCTCTCTCTCTCTCTCTCTCTCTCTCTCTCTCTCTCTCTCTCTCACATACACACAAACTCTCACACAGACTTCGAAACAATATTCTAATAGTGTTACTTTACTGATTCTGTTTAAAAGAAAGAGAGAGAGAGAGAGAGAGAGCGAGAGAGAGAATAGCGAAGCTAGTTAGTCAGTTCTAGCTTGTTGGCTGTTTGATTTGTTAGTTTGTAACTTATTGTGTCTTTGTTGTTCTTAATTGAATTATTCACCGAGAGTGAGAGAGTAAGAATTCAATTCAATCCGATTGAATTCAATCTTCTTTCCATTCATTTCATTTCATTTTATTTTCTCATTCGGTTTTGGTTTCATTTTTTTTTTTTTTTTTTGATTGATTGACAGATTTTTCGTGGGTGTTTTTGTTTGTATTTTTTTTCTTACAGATTCTTTTTTTTCGCAATTTTTTTCACCTCTCTCTCTCTCTCTCTCTCTCTCTCTCTCTCTCTCTCTCTCTCTCTCTCTCTCTTTCTCTCTCTCTCTGTCGCTTTCATACCAAGTTTCGGTTTGGATCTTTTCTCGATGGATGTCGATTGCGGATGGGGTTTTCTTTTTCATCCCATTTAAATTCTTGATGTTTTTGTTTTTTTGATCAGAGAGCAAGATAACAATAATTTGTATCTTCCCTCTTTCTTTCTTTCCCTCCCCTTCTCTCTCTCTCTCTCTCTCTCTCTCTTTAGTTACATATCGGAGAGTTTCATTGTCTTATTTCTTGTGGGAGGGGTTTAATTAGTTTAATTCCAACTCTTTCTTTAGCTTTCTGAGGTGTGATTAATCTCTCTCTCTCTCTCTCTCTCTCTCTCTTTGAACTATATTATTAGATTGATTTGTCTCTAGTATTTGCTTGTGATCGATCCTTGCTTCAGGAAAAAAAACCAAAACACTAGTAAATTTATTCGAAAAAAAGATTTGTTTCGTTTTGAGAGCAAAAAAAAAAAAAAAATAAAAAACAAAATATTGAAAAGTTTCTCAATTCTTCCCCTACCCATTTTTATCCGATTGATTTCGATCCTCGAATCTCGATTCTGTCTTCTGAATACTAATCAATCGATTATTTAATTTGCTTTGACGACATCGAGCGAGGAAAAGTAAAAAAAAAAAAAAATAAAAATAAAACAGAACAGCCAAATCTAATTCAAGTCAGATTTGATCAAAAAAAAAGATTAACGTTTGAGTGTAGTGATTTGATCTTCTTTTCCGATCGAAGTTAGTGAAAGTATTTTTTTTTTTTTTGCGGTGAACTTTTCTTTTTCACTCTGTTTGTTTAGATTCGAGTATTTAGATTTTCTGTTTCTTTCTTCGCTCTTTCTTTTTTTCTTCTATTTCGTTGTGGATTGTGTCAAAAACTTATTAGCTAATAGAATTGTCTCTGTCTGTCAGAAGTGAAAATTATTCTTTATCTGATTACAAATCCTCTAGAAAAAAAAATCCTAACGAACGAGACAGAAATTTTTCGCCAGATATTTGAATCAAGAGTGAAGGGGGAACAAGAAAGAGAAAGAGAGAGAGAGAGAGAGAGAGAGAGGGTGGGGGAGGGAATTTTGATGGGAACAGAATTAGATCAGAATCGTCAGCAATCTTCTGTTTCTTGGCATTTTTTTTTTTTTTTTTTTTGCTAGAATTTCATAAGAGAAAATTCGTTTTTTTTCTTTTTTTGTCCACAAATCTCTAGCAATTCTATTCTCTTTGATCTCAGATATTGGATATCAACTTGAAATCAAAACGCTATGACGAGAGAAGCAGAAGAGAAGAGATTGGTGGTGAAAATTTTACGAAACGAAACTTTAAAAAAAAGCAACTTGAATGAAGACAAAAAAAAAAAAAATACAAGTGAGGGACAAAGATTTGGATTGTTTGGTTGCGAAATTGAAATTTCTCTCTAATTCTTCCAGATGAAAATGATGACGAGGATGATGACGATGATGATGTGCATCATCATCAAGCCACTTGGTTTTGATCAAAAAAAAAAGATATTCAATAACTTCGAACCAAACCAGATGAAGGAATCTCACAATGAAAATGTTAAAAATTTAATAAATTTCTCTTTTCCCATCATCACCATCATCATCATCATACGATCATAGAGTTACGAGAGAGAGAGAGAGAGAGAGAGAGAGAGAGAGAGAGAGAGAGAGAGAAGGAACGAAATGGAGCAACAATCGAAATGGAAATGAAACATATTTAGTACAAACTCCGAAAAAAAAAACGAAAAAAATCTCCATCTCTTTCCCCCACCCCCTCCCTTCCCGCTCAAACATAATTATCAATCGATTCGGTTTGTTTGCAACCAAATCGACCGAATGAAATTTTCAAACAAGTGAGCTTATAGCAAATAGAAGATGAATCAAAAAGAAAAAAAAATAATAAAAAAAAATACAAAACAAAACAAAACAATGTGATAATTATGATGATTATGATTGTAATTATCAAAAAAAAAAAAAAAAAAAAAAAAAAAATCCGACCAAAACTGTTAGTCCGTCTGTTTAGTCCCTCAATCATAAGATCATTGTACGTTTGTTTAGTGGATTATTATTATTATTATTATTATTGCTATTACAATTCTATTGCAAAGATACGATTTTCGGTGATAGAGACGAACGAGCAAACAAACAAACCAAAACGAACCAAAAAGAACCAAAACGAACTGAATTAACGACAAAAAGAAAACAAAACAATAAAAAAAATCACAATGATCGAAGACAATTTATATTCTAACTATTCTTAGATCGAAGATATCGTTAGATTTGATCGGAAAGAATTCGAGAAAATTTTCGATTTTTCATGTGTGCGTATTGAGATTGCTAAGATTGAGAGGAGAATATTTTCCATATACCAATTTTTGATTGAGAAGATTTGATTCGATAGAGAGTGAATGAAGATTGAAAAGAAATACATATAGCTATTACTCTATCTTGTTTCCGTTTGAATTTGTTATTTGCTTTTTCAAAAAAAAAGAAAAAAAAACAAAATTCAATAAACAAACAATTTCGATGATGCTCTGCTTCTCGATGATTATTTGATCATAGCAAACATATTGGAAGAGAGAGAGAGAGAGAGAGAGAGATTTGGAAGAGGCCCTAAAAATTTGATTAGAATATTTTTTTTTTCGGTTTATTTTATTTTATTTTTTTTTTTGAGTTTTTATCACACCAATACACCGCACAACCCAATCAACTAATCCGTTCTACTTTGATTTCGATCAACATCAACTCAATCAATGTTTTTCGTTTATATGTTTCGATATTTTTTGATTCCATCACCATCATCATCATCATCATCATCATCCTCACACACCAACACCATCGAAAACGTTTGCTATCGTTGAAAACATCAAACGGATTATCAAATATTAGCCAATACAAACAAACTCTTCAGAAAGAAACATAGTTACTGTGAGAGGAAAAGGGGAGAGCACAGAGAGAGAGAGAGAGAGAGAGAGACAATTGTAAACAAAAATGGCTTAATATGGCGACCTCGAACTTCAATTCGATTCAATGATGTCCGATTTGAAGGCCGCTTTGCATTTAGTGTTTTGAAAATGTTTTGAAAAAAAAATGGAAAAAACAACAACAACAACACATCATTACAAAGCTAGGCTGTTTTGCTGTTTAGTAAATGTTCGTTTCTGTTTGAATCCGATAAAGATTTTTGATCAATTAATGTTTGTCTCTCTTTTTTTTTGTTGGGAGTCATCTCTGTGATGGAATAAACCTTACCAGATTTCGAATTTGTTATTTCTCTTCGAATCCTAAAAAAAATGGATTCTCTTTAGCGATAGAAATCAAACTCTTTCAATCTAAGTAATATCGAATCAAAATTATGAAATTTAAATTGATTGTGGGGAAGGGGAGAGAATAGGTGCCGATTTTGATTGGATTTCGATTTTCTAATTTCAGTTTATTCAAATCTATGTTGTCTGATCTTATTTTCGATCTTAATAGCGTAGAAAATTTTGATTTTATAGTATGAAACATCTAATACTTCTATCCATTGTCAATTTCGCATGTATTGTTTTGCAAAATTTCGAAGTAAATTTTCTTCAAGAAATTGATCGATCGATTAATTTTGTTCAACATGATGATGAACTACCGCGAGCGAGAGAGAGAGAGAGAGAGAAAGAACGAGAGATGATCATTCAACCTATCTTTTGCCAATTTTTTCCACTTAACATCTTAGATTATTTTCTTCTCCTCCAGGAAGGGGAAAAATTCCATTTTTTTTTTCTCTAATTTTTTTTTGCTCTGATTTGTCTGAACACGCCTACACATCAACCACCACCACACCAAAATCGCATTTGTCATTAATTCAACAGCTCTCCGATAGCCGATAAAGAAGTATTCGATGATCCGATGATCCGATGATTCGAAGATTATTATCATCATCATAAATCATTGGGTGTTGGTCTTCCAACGATAAATTAAGCTGATCTTGATGATGAGAATGGGATAGATTTTGATTTATTTTATTTTATTTTATTTTTTTTTTTTACACCGAACACGAGAAAAAAAAACGAATCTTAGAAAGAAGCTTAGATCAATAGACTTATTATTATTATTAATATTATTATTATTCATTTCTACTCCTTCATCACTCTGCTTTTCTTCTTCTTCTTCCTCCTCCTCCTTCTTGAATCGGGTATAAAAACATTGCTAGGGAAACAAATCATCGAAACCATCATTCGATTTGGATTCAATTTGTTACATAATTGACAATTATACAAAATTTTATATGCGATGAAAAATGTCTAGGATTTTTTTTTTCTTTATTTAAACGTTTCGAATAGTGTTAATCTACTTGTTGAATTTCGCAAGATAAATCATTGAATGGAATGCAATGAAATTGGGATGAAATCGAAGAGAACAGTAGAGAATTCTAATTGGATTGAATGTGAATTGAAAGATTGCAGATAGTCAATCTTGGTTAGTTTGTTTAAAATCGTAGGCGTTTGAATAATAATAATAATTATAATAGTATTAATAGCAGAGAGAAAAATAATGACCAGCGATTAGCAAAGAAATATAATGGCAAGAAGTTAAAGTTCGATGTGTGTGTGTGTGTGTGTGAGCGAGAAGATTAGAACTTTTGTTCTGAATTAAATGATCGAAGATTTGAAAAGCTTCAAAAAAAATCCGAGCCTTCAAACTTTTATTTCACTGTGTAAATTTGTCCGAAATGAATTCGGATCAGAATATCGCCAAAATAAACTACTAGAATGTTGCACTAGAAGATAACACCAAAAGCGATTTGCTACGCCAAAACCGATAACCGGAAATAGTATTCTCAACACAAAAATGATATCATTATTGAAGATTATCTTCTTCGTATGAATTCGATCGCTGTTGACAAAGTGATAGACATCGAGAGAGAGAGAGAGAGAGAGAGAAACAACAAAGGATTCTGATCGAACCTGTTTTAAAAAAATCTATACCGATTTCATCAAGTTTGATTCTAATCCAGTAGCAAATCTAGTTTTGATTAGAAAGTTCGCAACAAAAAAAAAAAAAAAAGAAAAAAATAAAGAAAAGCTACTCAATCAATCAAATCGATCATTCTCTTTCATTTCTTTGCGGCTAATCCAATCAAAACTAAATCTCTTCGATAAAAGAATTTTAAGCATTCGAATTGAGATTGAAGGAAGAAAACAACTCTCTCTCTCTCTCTCTCTCTCTCTCTCTCTCTCTCAATTATTGCCTGCATCAGAGAGGGTAGGCAGGTAAATCTTTTAAATCTTTTGTTTTTATCCAAAAGAAGACTACACAAATCAAAACGATACCTAATCAATCGAATATAGGTGTGAAATTATAATTGAAATCGAATATAGATTTTCGGTGATGAAACAACTCACCAAACGATTCATTGTTTAAAAAAAAAAAAATTAGAGTGGGTGCTCTTTTGTCTTTTTTTCTTTCCATTCATTAATCGATTGAAAAGATTAAGATTATTAGATTATTATTGCTATTATAATGGAACAAAAGCACCAAACAACAGATTCTCACTTAATCGTCATTGGTGCCGATCTACCTATTCATTGTTGATCTTTTGTTGTTTTCTTTTCCGTACCATCATATAATCATCAATATTATTATCATCATCATCTATGTCTTTTTCTTCGTGTTCTTCTTCTTCTTCTTTCTACCCATTTTCATCTTCATTGGTTATGGAACGAAACAGAAAAAAAAACAAAAAAAAAATATCAAATCTCTTTTCTGATTTGTTTTGTTCTCCTTTCGTTAGTGAATCCGAACAGATCCGAATCGTTTAGTTTCATATGAATCTTTACTCTAAAATATCACCGTTCGATTTCTCTCTCTTTCTCTCTCTCTCTCTCTCTCTCTCTCTCTCTCTCTCTCTCTCTCTCTCTCTCGAATCTAAATATCGTTTCGGGAGAGGGAAAGGGAAAAAGAGAAGATAGTTAAGAGATAGAAGAAACTTGAGCGATCAATTTGAGATAATTGTCATCATCATCATCATCATCATCATCATTGTTTGAATAATTAGATTTTGCCCATCTTTTTACTTCACCGATAATCGAATTGATTTTTTTTTTTTTTTTTGCTTTTTTTTCCATCATCTCACTCCGGATCGTTTGTTCGAATCGGTCGTTCCGAATCTCTTCACTCTCATTTCATCGCACTTTCAAAGCTATTTTGTTTCGTGGAAAATTTTCCTATCCAAATTGAAGTTGATTGAAAACTAAATGATTGAAAGAAGAATATCTCAATTTGATTTTCATCATAAAGGTGTCTCTCTCATTTTTCGATCATTGTTCTGACGAAAAGATTTCGTTTTTGTTTTTTTTTTTGTTTTTCTGTTTTTTTTTTGGAAAATAACCATAAATATTTGAAGTTCATGGTTGAATGACCATCAACCATCAAGCATCGGCAACATCATCAACGATAATAGCAGCGGCATTATCGAAATTATCATCTTAATCATAATTATTATTGCTACCAAAGAAAACACACAAAACTATGCTACCTGGAAAAAAAAACAATAATAATCATTTAGAATTGTCTCACAATAATAATCATTTCGATAGAAACGACAGCAGCAACAGCAGCAACAATAGCAGAAGTTTTGAAAATGTCCAAGAAAAGAGTTGAATGCATTCGCAGAGCATTCGAAATTCTCTCCAATCTCTAGACATCTGTTTATTATTTTTTTTTATTTTTTTTTTTTTCGTTTGTTCTCACAAAAAATTTGGTACCTTTTTTTTTTTTAATTCACAAATTTTATTGATCAGAATGTTCGTTGATTGAAATCGATCAGAATGGTATCAAGAATCGAAGCAAACAAGCCTAATCGTTGTACTATGTTTGTACTAGGTTTGTTGATTGCAATTGGCTGCAATTCTTCACCTCTCAAACTGCATCGAAATCACTTTCACACTCACACAAATCTTGCGATCTTTGTGTGATGTGATGAGATCAAGAAGATTGCATCGAATGGAGAGAGAGAGAGAGAGAGAGAGAGAAAATAACGAACGCCTAAACTTGAACATAAATAACCCAATCCATAGAAGGTTCACCGAACTTTCTATGATTTAAGATTTGTATAAGAGATGAGCTCTCGAAATAATCTAGATCGAGAAAAAAATCTTCATTGATTATCTATTCATTTTGGTTATCTATACGATTAAGGTTTCGAAAATCGAGTTTCAATGAAAACAACAAATCCAATTCAATCAATCTTCATCGAACAGATGGTCATATTTGGAGCTATTTCAAGGCCCATCTAAATTGATGAATCATCTCGATTGTTTTGTTCATTGAATTCATTCACTGATTATCCATTTCGATCTCTCTCTCTCTCTCTCTCTCTCTCTCTTTATGTCTGTGTGTGAACCCTTTTCGAATTAATTGTTTTGAGAGAATAGATATATCTATTCGTTTCAATCCTTTTTTTTTTGTTTTTGTTACGATTGTAAAATCAGAAGAAAATCTACACTTTCTCTTCTTCGTGGATAGAATAGTTAAGATCGATCATCTACGATGCTTTGCCGCTCAAAGCAAATTCAAAAAAGTGTTTTTTTTTTTTTGCAATCAAACAATAAAGAAGAGAAAGAGATGACACAAACAAACGAACGTAGACACAGAGAGAGAGAGAGAGAGAGAGAGAGAGAGAGAGAGAGAGAGAGAGAGAGAGAGAGAGAGAAAGAGAAAATATTTATTCTAGAATTAATATTTGCATCATTCGTTAATCATAGCATCTCAAGGTATCGTATCTAAATTGTAGACAATTCAATGAGAATCAAATCGAATCGAATCGCTTGCAATCGTTTCGCTAGAGTCGCGGTGAACGAACCAAAATGAATGTTGAGAATCTCTCTCTCCTTCATACAATCAATTCACTTGCTTCACAAACATCGATTCGGCAAAGAATATTCTCTATGCAAGTGGTTCTTCTTTTCGATCTCCTCTTTCACTTACTCATCTTTATCTCTCTCTCGCTCGGTTTTGCTATGTCTGATCATTTTATTTAGCTGATGGCTAGAGAATCAAAAGTGAAGTTCAAATCATCGGGTTCAAGGCCGATCTAGCAATCTGGTTCTCGTAGGCATCGGTAGGCTAAAAGTTTATCGATGTCTGCTAGTGTTTCGATGTTTTTAGATGATCATTCTGTATGTGTGTGTGTGTGTGTGTGTTGAGTTAGTTTTGAGTTTAATGTTTTTGCTATCGAGAGGAATAATCACCGAGAGACACAGACACAACGTGGATGGCTGTTCAACGATCTGTTTGTTTCGATGTATAGTGTAGAATCATGTTCGATTATAAACATCATTTATTTTTTTTTTTTTCGTCATCTTCTTCTTCTATTTAGTCATTGATTTTAGGACAAGATTCTCTCAGGCAAATCCAAACGATGACGATTGGGATGTTGGTGATGCAAAACAATCATTTGAATCGTCTAAGATGCGATCGATCGTTTTCAATTAAACCAATGCTATTGCTATTGTTTTTGAATGAAAAAAAAATCGAAATGTTCGAGAAGGCAATCGATTTTCTTCATCCATTCGTTATGCTTCAAATTGAAGGGAGGTAGAAAAAAAAATCAGTATTGTTATTGTATTTAGTTAAGTCGCTGTTCGGTGAATGAATCTAAATTTGAAAGAAGAAGAAGAAGAAAAAAAAAACAATCCTTAGGGTAATCGAATTGTACTGAATGAATGAATCAAATATCTTCGTTTATCTTAGCAAAGAATTAGTGAAAATTTAAATAAACTAAAACTATGTTTTATGAGCTTCTCTCTCTCTCTTCTCTCTCTCTCTCTCTCTCTCTCTCTCCGCATACATTCAATACATCTCTCGATTGGCCTTTGACTTTTGTACTTTCACTTTTGTTTTCGGTCATCTCTTGATTGTAGTGAAATAATCATTTGATAATTGTGAAAAAAAAAACTTCACTTCAACTAGATAACCAAATTAGAGTAGTTTTTATTTGAAATCCTAAAAAAATTGCATCCTTTTAAAAAAAAAAAAAAGAAAAAAAAAAGATTTATTTCTTCATAAAATGTTTGTTTTCAAGAATGAGCTAATTCTGCGACAAAAATTTCTATGAAGCTAGTTTTTATGTGGAGAGAGAAAGAGAGAGAGAGAGAGAGAGAGATAATTCGAAAATATTTCTTCTTTCTTTAAGGAGAAGAGCTCTTCTAATTGCTCTTGTAGCATTAGAGTTTATTTATTTTTTTTCTTAAATCAAAAGCACAGAAAAAAAAATAATCTCAAATATTTTTTTTTTCGATAGTTTTCTACTCAAAAAAAAAAAATTCTTTCTATCCTAAACAACTATGATGAGATTTTCCAAGATTCCAAATACTTACACAATCAAGATACGATATCAGTAAGCAAGCAATAGCATCAAAAAAACTAACTTAGAGCCAAAGAACCAGAGAGAGAGAGAGAGAGAGAGAGAGAGAGAGAGAGAGAGAGAGAGAGAGAGAGAGAGAGAGAGAGAGAGAGAGAGAGAGAGAGAGAAGATAAAAAAATGACGACTACCTTAAGGAAAGGTAATTTGTAATCGAAAAATCTTCGCGCGTTTCTCGAAATGTGAATTAGAAGATCACTGGTTTACAAACTTTTCGCTATCTGCATTCCATCTCTGAATTTGTTTGGTGGGTAAATAAACCGAGAGAGAGAGAGAGAGAGAGAGCGAAAAAAAAATATCTTTCTTTCCATCCATTTCTTCGTGGATATTAATTGCAAAATGCGAATCGAAACTATTCAGCTCTATTAATCGGATAAATTTCTTAGACTATTAGAATAGATGTAATAATAATAATTATAATTATAATTATCATTATCACTTGTATATCGAT
>CP080487.1:618610-626110 GCA_020844145.1 Sarcoptes scabiei | reverse complement strand
TTCTAATCCATCAGAATTTGATCGTTGAAAAAAAAATCTATAAAATTTTTTTCTCTTTTCGCAAATCTCTCTCTCTCTCTCTCTCTCTTTCAGAACAAGATCGAAATCGAATGAAAAATCACAAAATGGTCTTGTTGTTTCTCTTGCGAACGAAAACAAAAAAAAAATCAAAACGACAAGCTACAACAAGCAACGCTAGCTATGAATTTGATGAACTACTTCGATGATGTTCACTTAAAACAACATGAAGACAAGATGATGCGGACATCATCGAAAGAGAGAGAGAGAGAGAGAGAGAGAGATGAAAATTTCATTGTTTTATATCATCTTTCTTGTTTCAACAATGATAATGATGTAATTTAGTTTCTCTCTCTCTCTCTCTCTCTCTCTCAGTCTCTGTCTGTTTTTGGATTGTCATCGTGGGAAAACATCTTCAGATACCTTTTTTTTTTTTTAAAAACACCACAATCTCTCGGTTTTCTTTATCGTTTCATATTCATACCATTACTACTATTGTCTTTTCCTATTGTTGTTGTTGTTGTTGTTTAAAATTTTCTTAAAAAAAAAAATTTCTGATTCAAACACAAACGAATAGTAAGCGGAAGAAGAGAGAGAGAGAGAGAGAGAGTGGAAGAGCAAAATCAAAGATTGTCAATGATAAGTTTTTAAAATGATTGTCTGTGGTCATAATTTGTTTGTGTAGGTAATTTTTTTCCCGATCGATTTTTAATTTAATTTAAGAATTAAAGATTTAGGATAATCGGAAATTAAAAAAAAAAAAAAATAATTGGAAATTCTATCTGTTTCGATTTAGCTTTCAATATCTAGCTTGAATTTATAATTTAGTCCAATGAATTAATTGTTTTCCAACGTATTACTTAAGATCAGTTTGATTGTGAGGCTGTTAAATTTTCAAAATAGATGTTTACTCAGCACCGACGAACCTAAAATTGAATTTCAAGCTCAAAAAAAAATGACAGAAAGATGTTGACCTTAAAGAAAGCGGATCAGATTTCGTATTAGAAAAAAAATGTAGAGGAAGTAGGAAATAGAAGGAAATAATTCAAGCATCGCTTGCTTATAGAATCATCTCAATTTTTCTCCCCTATATCCAATGCTTTGAATCTATCTAATTTACATTGAAATTTTTGCAAAAAAAAATGAAAAAGAAAGAAACAATTGCGATGAAAATAGATTTGAGAGAAGAATAGCATTCCATATCCGTAGCAGGTTTCTTCCTCTTTTCTAATCAAAAAAAAAACGACACACCTTTCCTAGAACGATATCGAAACAAAATCGAATCAAATTGATTGCTACCATCAATGCGATTGCATCGATCAACATTCTCATGTTGATCGAACAACAGCAAGCTAGGGCTGGGAGATTTCTCTAAGTTTCGATTGTAAACAATTCTTCAGATTCAAAACTGAAAAAGGAGAAGGAGAAAAAATCGAAAAAAATTTACGAACGGCGCAATCTGTAATGATATGAAATCGCTATCGCAAATTTTCACTGGGTACACTCTTCACCATGTTACGATTCATATTTTTGTTTATTATTATTATTATTATTCATATTATGATTCATATTGTTATTTTCCTTCTCTTGGTTCTCTTTTCCCCCAAGAGTGCATCGAACCGACCGATCACATAACCCAACAAGGGCATGTGCTTAGTGCTTTAGTGTTAGCTCTGGTGACTATGGAAATGCGAAGAAAAAAAAAAAGTTAGAAAACGATCTATTGCGTGTGTGTTTATGGTCTTTTATGGTAGCAAATATGTTTATGTGTGAGTGTGTGTGTGTGTCTGTGTCTGTATGATGGTGGTGTGGTGTGTAGGGTTGTAGGATTGTAGGGTTGTTGGATGAGAACCACATCTCTAAAAGCCACCAAGGAATGTCTCCAAAATAGCCATCGTTAGCTTAGTGCTGGTTTTTTTTCTCTCTATTTGCGCGGGACACCTTTCCTTTCCTCTCCTTTTCCTTTCCACTCTTATCGTTTGGTGATCTTTTGCTTCGTTCGAGTTTAACATAACAGAGTTCATCCATAGCAGTGTTCGCCACTAGAAGAAAATAAAAATCAACATCAAATCATCAACGGCTAGAAACTCTCGAATCTTCTTTGCCTCTCTTTCGTTTCATTTCATTTCTCTTTCAAACGTTGAACCAAAAAAAAAAAAAAAAAAGAAGCAAAAATATGCTCGAAACAGAACAAAAAACTCAAGCACAGAGGTTATGACCTCGATCTCGTCCATCATCATCAGCGTCGGAAAGATTGAACAGAACCATACATACACACACACACACACACACACAACACACATTGACTAGTTCATAATCAAATCAGAGCTAAAAGTTTATGATCTGTTTCTTTTCAGCTTTTTCCCCCCCCACATCCCCATCTGAGCCATCGTTTCTTCTCTTTTTCAAACCAAACTAACCACCAAGCATCATGGCGCGTAGGGTATGATGTGTATTTTTCAACATTCACACATCTCTTCACCGCTCTTCGATATCGATCATTTTCTGTTTTAGTGAATGTTAATCATTTTTTAAAAGTTTAAAAGTAGTTTGATTTGAAAGACAATATTTTCACAATTCTAGACTATTTTTAGTTCCAACAATTATACTATCGTATGGGTGGATATTTTTTTTTTTTTTTTTTTTTTTTTTTTGATGAAAAATGTCCTTTATTTTATAAATTTAAACGATCAACAAACTCAAACTCAAACTCAAATAGATTGAAACAAACAATACAAATGAGAACAATCAATAATGAATCTAATTGAGATCTATTTCTAATTGAAAACCTAGAATCTTTTTTTTTCTCTCTCTCTCTCGTTGGAAAGATTGCGATTACAAAGACAATAGGCAATCCATCAACGCAAACAAAATTTGTTCTAAAGTTTGTCTCGATATTGACAAATTGACAAATCTAGACATTGACAAATTCAATCGAATACGATTAAGACTTTGGAACGCAAAAAAAAAAAACAAAAACAAAAAAGAAAAAAAAAAATAACGAACGAATGAAAAAAAAAGATTTCACACGATCTTGGAAAATATCTAATCCCAGTAATCAATGCTACATATATAAGAGGCGAGCAATTGAATTGTTCTTCAGTTTTCTCTTAATGAATTTCCGCTAAAATAAAAAAAAAGAAACAATATAGATTGATGATGATAATGATGATGTCGATGCTGTCGATGCTGTCGATGTTGTTGATGAGAACTGATAATTTATCTCAATCATCACCGACCAGAACATCATCATCATCATCATCGACATCATCATTGGTGTTGTTGTCGATGATGATGATTGAAATGATCTCGTTCTCGATGATGTTGATGATGATGATGAGTAGATGATTGATTTCGATGATTATATAGGTGCGAGAAAAAATGATGATACGTTCATCTTTCAACGATTTCAAGCAAAAGCTAATCGATTGCATTGAAGTGATTCAATCTTTTTTTCTCTTTCCCCCCCCCTGTTTTTCTCATTTTCTTTTCTGTAGAATAATATTATAAAAAAAAATTGAATTAAATTGAAATGTTTGATTTTGTCTCCAATTTTGATTCCGAAAATTCTCAATGATTTTCACACAAAACCAATTGAGAATTTTTAATTCTATCTTTTTTTCAGCCATTCGATTTCAAATCGAGCCATCCGTTTCGATTAATTTGAGTATTTCGTGCTTGTTGTATTTCTTTCTTTTTTTTTTCGTTTTTTTTTTTTGTTCACTTCTCATCGATTGCGATGTAACAAATATCACTAATTTATTGAATCTAACCTGAATCTTGTTTCACTTTCGACAGTGCTAATTTGTTGTCAATTTGTTGTGTTTCTGTTTGTTTGATTCGATTGTTTCGAGATGAATTCAATCGAAAAGCTAGCTCTGGGCGTTTCCGATGTTCTAGTTTGTCGTTGTTTTTTTTTTTTTTTTTTTTTGTTCACATCGTTCATTCACCGTCAATTTGTTTGCTGATTAGATTCTGTTGATTGAATCGAAATCGGCTCTGTTTGAATGTGAAATTGTTATTAATTATAACAATATCTGTTTCTACCATCCGTTGATGATGATTTTTTGATTATTATTCAAACGAAGAAAAAAAAATAATATTACAATTGTTGAAATTGTTTCTATCAATGAATTTGTTTGGATTGAAAAATCTAATTCAATCTTTTTGCGATGATGTGCGTGTGTGAATTCTTAATTAGATTTGTTTAGAACCGAAATCAATTTGTTTGTATTCAACGATTTGATTTCAATCTTTATGCGAATCTATTCTAAAGTGTGAGAATTCTAATTATTTACTTCATTAGCATTTCATTCATTTCATTCAATTATTTCATTCATACGAATTGAAATTCGAATAATATTTTCACCTGGTACCCCTCATCCCTGGATCTGGTATTTTCTATCCAATCTAAGATGCTTTTGTATTGATTCTCTTTGTATTTTTATAAATAAACCAAATACCAAAATGAACCATAATAAACCAAAATTGAATTCAATGCACCTGGAATTACCTTTGGTCGTAGATGTTCGTTTACCTTGCGATTGATTATTATAAAATTTTTAGATATTTACAAAATTTTTTGATTGAATTTTGCTTTCAAATCAATAGAAAATTGAAGGCGAATACTTTTCTACAAAAAAAAAAAAAAAAAAAAAAAAAAAAATAAAAATCAAATCAATAAATTTTCAAATTGATTCAATTTAAGCAGTGTAGTTATCTTTTAATTTGAGATTTTTTTTTTCTCACAACTAAGATTCTCCAACAACCTCATTTATTAATTAATAAATTTTTGAAATCGAAATAAATATCAAAAATCCAAAAAGAATCACAAAAAGAGAGAGAGAGAGAGAGAGAGAGCGAACGAAAGAGAATCGATATCTTATCACTAAATAGATCTGAAATGATTGTTTCAGATATCGACATTATCGATTTCGATCAATAATTTCAATTTCCACTTCGATTAATCTCCAATTAATTATTGGTTTTCAATTATAATTTCAAAAAGTGCGAAACGAAACATCAATCATTGCGATGAATTAATTAATTCTCTGATTTGCTTCAATTCCTTTTCTTTACCAAAGTAGCTGCTCTCTCTCTCTCTTTCTCTCTCTCTCTCTCTCTCTCTCTCTCTCTCTCTCTCTCTCTCTCTCTCTCTCTCTCTCTCTCTCTCTCTCTCTCTCTCTCTCTCTCTCTCTCTCTCTCTCTCTCATTCATTCATTTTACTGGATTCCAAAAAAAAAAAAGATCAAATCAAAGAGTTCCAGAAACTTGATTAATTATCTTTCCCGATTTGATTCTCTATAGTTTTCAACCTTCTGATCTCTTCTCGATTCTTTTTAGCGTTAAGAAACTTTCGATGAAGAACGCATTAATCGGAGATTTTCGTTTTATTTTTGTTGTTTTCAATGCGAACCTTTTGAATCTTTTCGGCTTTGAGAATATCAAAAGAAGAAGAAGAAGAAAATAAAGGGTTATCGATTCGAACGAATAGAAAGAGAGGAATAAATTCACTCCGATCAAAACATCAAGATCCGTTGAAAGCAATCATTGTACCGGTGATGATGATGATAATAATAATAATAATAATAATAATAAATTATACTCGAATTCTGAGGAATAAAAAGTGATCCATAAATAATTAGTTTGGTGAAAATAATTTCCAAAACTCGGTCTCTAATTAATCTGATGGATGGAATTGATTGAGCTCTATCGAAGTGCGATATGAGCTCGACACATTTGATCAAAAGATCAAAACGAGAAAAAAAATGGAGAGGAAAAAGGAAAAAGACGAAACTTTTCTCCATCAAAATCTCTAAAAACTCATTAAAAAATCTAAAACTTCATGAGATGTTCCAGAATGCAACAAATCCTTCGCGGCAATATCTTTTGTTCTACTCCTCTCTCTCTCTCTCTCGCTCTCTTCCTTTCCATCTTTCTTTTCTTTTTCTCTCAACACCTTAGTTGGATGAATTTCGCCATCGACAGTTTATAATCTCTCTCTTTCGATTCGTTGATTTCAAAATTCAAATTGCTCTTTTTTTTCTCTTCTCTTTCTCTCTTTGTTCAAAAAAAAAAAAAAAAAAAATCTCCATTAATAATGCTAATATTGGTGAAGGTGGTAAAGGTGACGGATGCATCAATAATCCTCTCTCTCGATTTCTCTAGTAATTTGTTTGATGAAATCCACCATACTCATTGACTTCTCGAATCAAATCAAAATCCTTGTGTCATTTGAAACAAAAAAAAAAAAAAAAAAAAAAAAGAAAAAAATAGAGAAATGAATTCATCAAATTTGATGTTGTTAGAGTGAAATAAAAAATTCATTCAATTTAATATCTGATACAGAAAAAAAAATTGCAACGAAATTCCATCAAAAAAGAATCTGTCTCTCTCTCTCTCTCTCTCTCAACGTTTGCAGCGAATGGATAAAATTTAAATGAAAATAAAAAAAAAGGAGAAAAAAAAATTTCTTATCCACCGGTACTCCCTCCGCCGTAAAGAATATTCTGTACCGTATTCCACTCGAGAAGAGAATCGCTTTCATCTCTCTCTCTCTCTCTTTCTCTCTCTCTCTCTTCTTCTGGTTTGGAGCAGAAAATGTTTTGATGGCGCCCGATATACTCTGGTCACTATCGCGCCCTTTTTTAATACGATTTCGAAACAATCGCCGATGTTTTCGTTCTATCTCTCTCTCTCTCTCTCTCTCTCTCGTATCTGGATGTTTACTGATCACCTCATCGTTACCATATCGTACCGAAATATTCTATAGTGTTCTCGCTCTAGCCAGATGATCTAAATCTTCCAGCATCATCACTGTTTGGTCTCATCACTTCTTTTTCTTCTTCTTCTTCTTCTTCTATGGACACGAATCTCGGTGAAGAATTGGAGAGAAAAAAAAAGAATAAGCAGAGAAAATGAAGAAGCGGAATAAAAGACAGGGAGAGAGAGAGAGAGAGTCTCGACAATGCCATCGCAAATGTTCCCGGGCCCTAGTGTCTCCATGTTCGGGTAGCGTTTGTCTGGAAAACGAAACAAAACTAAAAAAAAGTAGGCCAGACTTCGAGAGAAAAAAAAACATCTGAAGAATTACAGACGTTTTCTGAGTAAAAAAAAAAAAAAAGAAAAGTAAAATTAAATCAAATGATTGATTTTGAGGATGTCCAGTTATCTTAGATTATCCGAAACTTTCTCTTCCGATCTTATCCCAATGGATTTGTTCGATAAGTGAAGCTTCGTTTTCGTTATCAATGAAAATCGATGAAAAACTAGGGGGGAAAAAATTTCTTTATCAAATCCACTTGCTATGGAGATTAAATGAATTTGTTTGTTTCTCTCGATCGATTGAATGAAAATTAAAAATGTTCATTTTTTTTCAATAATGATTAATTGGACCATTGTATTCAATAGACAAATCTTTTGTCTAATCTTAAATGTTAATAAACATTTGGAGTGAAAAAAAAAATGCCAAAGGTTTTCTCT
>CP080487.1:606110-616110 GCA_020844145.1 Sarcoptes scabiei | reverse complement strand
GGAAAAAAATGCTCTTTTTTTTTTTTTTTTTTTTTATTTAAAATTCTTCCATCGCTTCGATCTCGATTTGATCATTCATCGATGATGATGATGATGATGATGATGGTGGTGGTGGTGGTGAAATGAAAATAGAAAAGGACCGAATCAAAAAAAAAAATCGATGTGGAAGACGACGATGATGACGATGATGATGATGATGCGGATAATGTTGTCGTTGATGATGATTTGGATAATCGTTTTTTTTTTCTTCATCATCTTCTTCTTCTTCTACTTTTCATTCCATTCAATCATGCCTATATCATTGATTTCAAATTCATCTCAAGACACACACACACACACACATTCGTATCATACACGAGCGACTAGAGAGAGAGAGAGAGTCAAATCATCATCTTCATCAATGACGAGAACCTTGCCGTCATCAATCATTATTCGGTTACGAGAGAGAGAGAGAGAGAGAGAGAGAGAGAGAGAGAGAGAGAGAGAGAGAGAGAGAGAGAGAGAGAGAGAGAAAATGCATCAAACAAATCTATTTATTTGGCTTTATCGTTTCTTTCTTTTCTCCAACATTCGAAAACGTTTTGTCATTAAAAAAGGAAGAAAAAAAAAGCTTTAGATTTAAGCTTTTCCGATCCGAAGATGACGGTTCGATAGCTTAGCTCGTAGCATCAATGCCGAAACGTAATGAACAAAATGGAAGTTAAAAAGTTTTCCAGGTAATAATCATTGCTGTTTATGATCATCCAAAACCATGATGATGTTGATGTTGATGATGACGATGATGATAATGATAATAATAATAATAATAATAATAAAATGCAATTCCATTCCATTGCTTATAAAATTTGCTATCCTTATCGGCGGCTACTTTTCCGAATGTTCCAAAACAGAGAGAGAGAGAGAGAGAGAGAGAGAGAGAGAGAGAGAGACGGGAGAGACAAAGTGCCTACATGTCTTAGGACATGATTTGTTAATTTTTAAATTTTCGTATTTAGTCAATGATTTGTTTTTGTTTTTTTTTTTGTGTTCGATCATCAAGGTATCAATGCTATGAATTGGTAGCATTCTTATGAAATAAGCTCGTGGCCTTTTAATCCTTTCTCTCTCTCTCTCTCTCTTTGTTTGTTCTCTCAATGTTTCAATCAAAATGGAAGCCTCTTCGTTTTTATGTTGCGCTCTCTAATCCGATCCGATTCGATTAGATTTCGAAATTTTATTTTTTTTTTCTTTCGATGAAATTTTTTATTTTATTTTATTTTATTTTTTTTTTTGGAACAAATCTACAATATGGGAATCGGGGGTGGGGAAATCCGTTATTTAAAAAAAAAATTGTTCAACATTGATGATGTTGAACAGATGGAGCATATTCGAGCTCCGTTGCGAAAATAATCTTTCAACCAACCAAATAGGTGTTTTGAATCAAACTTTGAAACTGAAAAAAAAATATTCCAAATGATTGTGAAAGGGAGGAAGGAAGGCAGGTGGACCATCTGTTTCGATGAAATTTGTCCATTTTCTCTCTCTCTCTCTCTCTCTCTCTCTCTCTCTCTCTCTCTCTCTCTCTCTCTCTCTAAGAAAATTTAAATTTTGTTTTCAAACCTAAACCTCAAAGGTTCAAAAGATTCGATGTGGGCAAGAGATTTTCTTTTCGTTCGGTTCGTAGTTTTTCCTGATCGGTTTTTTACTTCTAATCGAACTTCATATTTTCCGTTCGGATTCAAAATAGTTTCATAGCTTTCTCGAAGATCGAAACGATTGCGATCGTAGCCCGCTTACTTTTTCTCACTAGATTGGATTCACAACACAATTTTATTGTCCGGATGTTTCAAAACCTACCCAATGAGAGATGTGAAATGAGATGATGAGATTGACAAGACCAGGTCTGCAAAAAACAACACACACACACACACACACAAAGTGATTAGAGAAGATGAAGGTTAGGGAAGAAAATAAGAAGAAATCAACAAAGATTAGATTTAATATGGAAGAATCAAATCGAAATGATGATCGAGATGGAAAATAATTGAAGAGATGTGTGTTTGTATTTATTCGGTGTGTTTGAATTCAATCACACATAGACAGAGACAAATAACTTTGTCCCCATCGAATACTTTCTTAGCAAATAAATAAACATTCGAATTTAGATCAAATATTCTCTCGATGCATTGCGACACAAATACGGGGTCGAGGTCAGACGAGGTTGAACAAACATTGCACATGGACTTTAACAATGCTTTCTTCCAATCGATCTTTTATCGCAATGTCTAGAGTGAATTTGATCTCTGTCTCTTGAAATCTCTATGCTAGGATCGGATATTCAATGCTACTTAGTAATGAGAAGTGATTCAGCTCTAGCTCTAGTTAGGTTCAATTGGTTCAAAAGTTATCATCGTATTGAAACTACTGCTGTGAATAGGATTGAATCTCACTCTCTCTCTCTCTCTCTCTCTCTCTCTCTCTCTTTCGCTGACTCGCTCGTTATCGGTTAATTGTTGCTGAATGGTTGTTTTATTTTATTTTATTTTTTTTTTTGGCGCGCAGATGTTTTTTCTTATCGCAACGAAAATTTTTTTTTCGAGACCAAGGTCTTTCTCTCTCTCTCTCTCTCTCTCTTTGAACACCACTATCAACACTAAACCCAACACACTACCCTGTCTTGATTCTTTCATTTTTGCATTTTGATCAGACAAAAAAAAAATTGTTGCACACATGGCCTTGTTACATCTCTTCACAGTGAAACAATCCGGCATGGAAACATTCAAACACACACACATATATTCGGATTTGGATTCGGAAATTCTTCTTGTCTCTAGGTTCTCTTCTCTCTATCTCTCACTCTCTCTGTGTGTGTTTCTCCTCATTCTCTCCCCCCCTCTCTCTCTCTCTCTCTCTCTCCAAGCTCTTTGGATCGTTGATTTTTAGCAATAATAAAATGCGAAAAAAAACCTATCGATTATTAATATTATTATTATTATTATTATTGTCGAAGCAAAGCGTTGAGTGGAAAATAATGTCGATTTTTTTTTTTTGGATTAATTAGAAGCAAATGATGATGAATTTACTGAGGTAATTTTTTATTTGTTTTTATTGTCATTTGTACATTTCGTTGCTCTCTTTTTCGTTTTTTTTTTACGATCCTATTAAGTCATCTTATTTTATCTTAATGGATCAAATCATCTAAGTTCATTCGACTCTCTCTCTCTCCCTAAAGCTAGTGTGATTAGATCTTGTTTTTCTTTTTTTTTTTTTTTTGGATTTTTAATTTTTTAGAAAGTTTTACTTAGATTGTCATCAACGATTACATCATTACATTGCTTTCAACGAATGTATAAAGCAGAGATAGTTTTGGTGATCCGTACCACCATTAATCGACTACGATCATTGATACGATAGTATCAGATTGTTTCTGTTGGTTTCAGAGACCAATGTTTTGATCTAGGCAATGAACCGAGATGAAATGAAAGAAAAAAAAAATAGGCAAAAATTATTGAAGTTTTAGAAATTGATATTGGATCGCGATGATTGGACGTTATCAATGCAACACAAACACTCGTTCTCTCTCTCTCTCTCTCTCTCTCTCTCTATGTAGACCCTCGTTCTGTATTCTTTCTTCTTCGATCGCTAGCTAGATCATTCAAGTGCTGGTGACGTATCTTGTTCCGTTTTCGATAGAGACCAGGATGAATGGAATTTCCTTTGATAGTATTATTTCTATTATTATTATTAATATTATTATTTTTTTTTTATTCGATGAAGTGAATCACCGGCAATCAACTAATCGCAGAATGTCGTCATCAAATCACATCATCACATTTTAATATCATCAACAATCTCATTATGATTCGTCGGGAGGGGGGGAGGTGGTTGGAGAGGAAATTCAAAAAAAAAAAACACTTGAAAAACTTCCACAATCCTTTTTTATATATTAATCATTCAGATAGATTCGAAATGAAATAAACAAATGAAATGTCATTATTTTCTCCCTTTCACTTCCTCTCTCTCTCTCTCTCGCTCTCTCTTTTCGCCTTGCACTTATCAAACGATGTAAAATAATCAATTGATTAAAGTTGAATAGAAAATTTTTTCACCAAGTTCCTAGCGCTAAAATTCTAATTCCATTCTAATTATTTCGATTCTGTTCAACAATATAGCACCGAATGATTCATAAGTGAATTCATTCTAAATCTAGTTCCGTTTATTATTTATCGAAGTATTTCTTTTTTCTCTCTCTCTCTCTCTCTCTCTCCTATTTCATTCCGAACCAAAAAAAAAATAAATTAACAGAGAGAGAGAGAGAGAGGGGGGGATTGTGGAGTGAATCTTCACTACAGAGTAAAAAGAGAGAGAGAGGGGGGATTGTGGAGTGAATCTTCACTACAGAGTAAAAAGAGAGAGAGAGAGAGAGAGAGAGAGAGCGAATGAAGCGAATAGCTGAAAAAAATTTATTGGCACCAATCATTCATCGGAAAAATTTTTATTTCTTAGTGGAAAAAAACTTTCGAAATAAGACGGGAAAAAGAGCGAGAGAGGAAGTAGAGAAAAAGTTATCGTTAGGTTAGTGTAAGTATGAAGATTCTATGCGAATGAATCATTAATCAAAAATGCCTAAATTTATTTAGTTTTTTTTTCTACTTTTTTCGAAAAAAAAAACTCTTAACGCTTAGTGTAATAAGTTTCGCCCTCATTAATCTCTCTATGTTATTTATGAAGATGTTTGATGATTCTTCTTATTCTTAGAAGGTAATTCTTAGGCGAAAAAAAAACCGAACAGGAAATGAGAGAAGAAGTTTAGCATCATCAACATTGTTCTCTTTTGTTCGAATTGCTTTTAGCTGCTAATTTCAATGAATGAATCAAGGAATGAATGAATGAATGGATGAGTTTGGGCTATTCTCGATTCTCTCGATGATTGGCAATGTTTATCACAAGAATCCGATGGATTCCGATGATGAAGTTGGATGAAATAGGAAAAAGCACATTTTTTTCTTCTCCAAATGCAGTCAAAACATTTCGATAGGGCGATTTTTTTTTCTCTTTCGTCTTTGACCGCAACAACGACGACCTTTTTTTTCGCTCGCTTTTTCTTCTCTCTCTCCTCTACTCTCATCTTTTTTTAGCTGTTTATTTTTTCTCCTTCTCTCTTCCACTGTTGAAGGATTTTTCCCTCCGCTTCGGTCTGAATGTAGCGATGCAATGGATGATGGTGGAATGAATGAATGGATGAATGCGAAAAAAAAAAATAAAATAAAATAAAATAAAAAAATCCGACCAGATGATAGTGTTTGCAGTGAGATTGAAGCATGTGGTCCCTTGTTATTGCTCTGACGATCACTGCTATCTTTATTATAAAGTATGAGATAGCAATGTTCTGCTGCTGCAATATTCGATTCGGTTGGATATCCTCCCGCCGCTTATCTCGACAAGAAACAGAAAGATGAGATATCTCTAACCAAAAACAGTGCAACGCAAGAAATAGAGAGAGAGAGAGAGAGAGAGAGAGAGAATGGAATTTGTTGATAATTTTTTTTTCTTTCCAATTTCGAATCTTTGGAAATATTCGCAACGAAATTATGTGACTCCTCTCTCTCTCTCTCTCTCTTTCTAACTACAAAACAAACTACTTCCTTTTGATGTTTTGCTGATTATGTGATCGAGATCCGAGAGCGCACGCGAATTTCATCTCGAATCGCAATTGCATAGGATTTTGTTTTTTTTTCCGATAGAACCGAGACGAATAAAAAAAAAGAAAAAAATAGAAGTCCTATCAATGATTGCAGATGTGATGTGAGCATTTTTCCAACGATGATTTAAATGACGGCAATGAAAAAGCGAAAAAAAAAAAAAACGCCACAACCAACAGCAGCAACAGCACCAGCAGCAGCAGCGGCAGCAACTAAAAACAACAACAAACAGCATTGAAAAAAAATAAAAAGATCCAACGTCGTCGACCATTGAATGGGCTGTGATTATTTTCGAACACACTACCATAGCTATCAACACAGCAGAATGAGAGACAAATTTATTTGGATTCTGATGCTGATGGATGCTGATGATGATGATGATGATGATGATGATCAAGTTTACGTTCATTCACGTTGTTTGGATTTCCAGATAAATGCGCTAGCTAACACTAAGAGAGAGAGAGAGGAATAGATAAGAGAAAGGAAAGAGATATTCGATGACATTATCGTATTGCAAAAATTCTTTTCGAAAATTGCATGCAATTTGAACTCAGAACTCAGTTTTGAATTGCATATCTCAATCCCAAAAAGAACATTTGCAACGCACTAAGAGGATAATGGATAAATTAGCAAATCATTCGCCGGTATAATAGAGGCACAACAAATAGAAAGAAATACGGATCGGATTCGAAATAAAATAAGCAAAAAATAAGGAGTTTTTTTTTTGCCCCAGAGTTTGCGGTTGCCGCATAGAAAAAAAAATTTCCAATAGTATCCGCTGATAGAAACCTTAGCTACGAATAGTGTGTGTGAGAGAGAGAGAGAGAGAGAGATAATGGAATGATGATGGTGATGCTGTTGTCGATGGAAAACCTTTCCAAAGAATTTCTTGCTTTGGATCATGCTGCTATCTCTTCGGATCATTAGATCGAAATCGAAAATGATTTTCACTCCCTCCTCTCTCTCTCTCTCTCTCTCTCGTTTGATTTTATCAAATGCAAATCTCTTTGCGCTCTCCTTCTCTCTCAATTCATTTCAATATATTTGGCGCGAGAATTCTTCGATAGAGAGAAAATAACAAAATAGAACAATTAAAAGAGCAAACGAGAGAGAGAGAGAGATGGTTAGTTTTGGGGGAAAAAGAGAGAAAAATGGGATGAATGAAAACACTGGAACAGATGAGGTTTCCTCTAGAATCCTCTCTCTCTCTCTCTTTGTTGGTCTCTCACAACACACAAAACAACCATCCTCTTTGATTGTGAAGCAACGAGCCAGTCAAAACATAGACCAGGCTACGACATCGACAACAAACTCGACAATAATTGGAAAAAGAGAGAGAGAGAGAGAGAGAGAGAAAGAGGAAAAAAACCGAAAAAAGAAAAGCAGAAACAAAATCCAGCGAAAAAAAAAAAGAAGCGGAGTCTATAAATGTTAGTATTCGGAGCGAATTAGTTTTCATTCCAGCGCCGGCATTCATCCAGTGAAGTTGCGTCAAATTGTATTAATTTTTCAGCCGATTTTTTTTTTTCGTTGTTCCGTTTTTATATCCATAAAATAAAAATAAATTAATATAATTCATTCTAGATTTTTCTCTTCACTCACTACAACTTCGTATGAGAGATTTAACTTTTCGCTCTCTCTCTCTCTCCGTGTCTCTTTCTCTTCACCGCTCGCTGTTTAACCGTTTTAG
Organism: Sarcoptes scabiei; assembly: GCA_020844145.1. Classification (NCBI taxonomy): domain Eukaryota; kingdom Metazoa; phylum Arthropoda; class Arachnida; order Sarcoptiformes; family Sarcoptidae; genus Sarcoptes; species Sarcoptes scabiei. Next base: position 608,739 of record CP080487.1, on the reverse strand, counting down.
CTGTGTTTGTAAATCGAAGCAAATCTTCTCAAAGATTTAGAATTTTTTTTTTTTGTTTAAAAAAAAAATTTCGGAACAAATTCCGTCTGCTATTAAGATACAATTCAATCTATTCAGTTTGATTGCCATTGTTTTTCTCTCTCTCTCTCTGTCTCTGTGTGTCTGTGTTTCGTTGAACTTTAAACTTTGATTTGAGTACAAAAAAAGAAGAAAAAAAAATCTCAATTTTTTGAAATGATGTTTCCAAATGTTTGTTATCAAAATTTTGTTTTCGATCAATCTCGCTCATCGACTTCCTTCGTTTCATCCTTCCGATCGAAAATAAATTCGATTGAATTGGATTTGTTGCCCGAATGGATTTCATTTCAATCGATTCCATTCAATCGAAATGGAATCAATCACATCAAAATTTTGAATTAGATATAAAATTTTTGATCCAATCAAATCTCGTTCACCTGAAACATTATGTTTCAGATCCAAACAAATCTACATACATTCACATCTACATACTTCTTCAAATGGATTAAATCATCATCATCATCATCAACAACAACATCGTCATCTTTGATTGTACTAATTACAAATTTCAGATGCTTAAATCCAAACAAATAGCCTCTTTTCGATTGATTTCAACGAAACGAAAAAGATACAAATCAAACCTTTCATCTTTTTTTTTTTTTCATACAACTTTTTTCAAGTTCAAATTTCAAAGGCCTTCTCATAGAATCAATCAAATCTTTGATCTCTGATCGATAAAATTGTTTGATTCGATAATTTTTGAATAAACAAATTTACGAGAAAATTAATCAAAATTTTCATTCTCGTTTCGATGAATAATATAAATAGATATTTATCTATACAAATATATTCTTCTCTGTTGATGAAATTTTCAATATTGTTTGAAATTGTTACTACTAAAATTTAATTTATTCTCTCTCCTTCTAGTGTGTTTAACTTATTACTAATTTCGAACTTTTATAGATTCGTTTCTCCTTTATAATTCGATATGTTCTTTTGTGTGTTTTGTTTCATTCTTTCAATCGAATCGAATCTCAATGTGCGCTTGTAATTGTCTTAGCTCGTATAAATTTTTAAACTTTCATATCTCGCAATTACCTCAACATCTTCATCATCCTAATTGCGAACGATTCGGCCGTCTCTCATCGATTTCATCCGCTTCATCTAGTTTGATTTCGTTCTCATCGTCATCACCACCATCTTCGGCCACCAATAGTCGTAGCAATAGTGAAGTATTTGATGACGATCATCATCATCATCATCATCATCAAAATCTTCATCATCATAAGCTTCTTAGCCATCATCATTTATGTTCCCATCATAATCATTATCATCCTAATCAACAACAACATCAACAATTGTTTACGAAAAAAATTAGCAACGGAAAGCTTAGAATCGCATCGAATTGTAACAAATCATTGCTATTCGATCGACAACAATCGCAATCTCTAAATCCATCCTCTCCATTAAGATCGATCCAAATTGATCAAATCGATAGTTGCGTAACGATCGATCCATCACAATTAAATGATCAAGGAGTGAAATTTTCTCGTACCGAATCAGAAACCGATTCAATCTCGACGACCACAATGGTTCGAAATTGTTCCGTACCGTTTGGTCTGATTTCCTCAACCAATCAATCGACAATGATTTCATGCTCTCCTCAACACACCAATAATAGATTTCTACATAACGATAATGTCGCTTGTCGATCTACGATCATCGATTCATCAAATCTACCGACGACGCCCAAATATTTTGGCTGTTTGTTGGGCCATAAAAATTGTTCGGTTAGTGTCAATCCGAATCAATTACACCACCAATCACCACCATCATCATCCTCTTCATCACATCAGACATTCATATCGAAAAAATCTTCAACAATATTGAGGAAAAACAGTCGACGATTAGAATCAACATCATCGACATCATCCTCTTCATCATCAACAACATCATCGTCCGCCCATCATCCGTCTGGAATGAGTCAGACAGACAATAGTAATTATGGTTCCAACAATGATACAGATTGTTTAAACAATTTCTCCAATAATTTCATTCGAATATCGCCGCCATTGTTTACACCGCCTACGCAATACTATCTTGGAACATTGCATCAATTGACATTTAACAATCTTAATGGCCATAATAATCAATTGCTTCAACAATTTAGCTGTAGTGCTGGACCCGATTCATCTCTTCTCTCTTCATCATCACTATCATCGTCATCGTCGTCCGCTTCATCTCCATCATCATCGTATTTATCTTCGTTTTCATCGTTGAATCAAACGAATTCTCATAAGAAACTGTCATCGAATAATTGTCACATTCAATCGAAACACGATCATAGATCATCACCACCTCCTAATAATAGCACAAGTGCCTGTTTCATTAAATCATCCACATCTTCACCAACAAATCTATCTTTATCGAAGCAATCGATCACAGTGATGAACAATGAAAAAATGTCAACCACAATGAGTTGTTCCTCTATCGAACTCGAATCTCTAACATCGCCGTTGCCGAAGTCGACGATAGCAACGGCTACGACGACGACTACGACAACGACAACGACGAAAGAGAAAATTCTATCGCTAAAGAGTTCATCGCAAAA
>CP080487.1:588610-601110 GCA_020844145.1 Sarcoptes scabiei | reverse complement strand
TCGTAATCGAAACGAATCAAATTGATCAAAAATTAAAAGATCTAGAATGGCATTAGAGAGAGAAACAGAGACAAAAACAACAACAACAACAAAGATGCGAGCAACAATATGATGGATCGTATTTATGATGGAAGATAGTAATAATAATAATAATAATAATATTTTGCAATCGAGAAACAAAAAAGAAACAAGTTGTAGTAGAGAAAAATGATTGATCATGACCTAGATTTTTCGATGCCTATGTTTTTATGCGAACGATGATGTTTAAATACTATCACTACAATCACTACTATCCCTATTATCCTTATTATTATTATTATTATTAATTTGATTCTTACATTCTTTTCGAAGAATTTACTTCTTTCTTTCTTTCTTTCTTTCTTCAGCTTTCTTTCGGCTTCGAGGAACCGTTTTATTTTTTTAGTTTTTGTTTTGTGATGTTACACTGTTGTTGATGTTTGATGGTGTCTGTCTCTTTTTTTTTTTGTCTGAGATCTAAATCTAAATCAAACTAAAATTTGAAATTTGAAATTTGAAATGCAAAAAAAATATTTAATTTTTTTTAAATTTCAAATTGACTAGCTTAAATAGCTTAGAATAGCTGCTTCGAAGAATTACCGTAGAAGAGAAGAAAGAATATTCATAACTCTTCCGCTATTTTCTACCGATTGATGTCTGGTCTGGTCTTGTCTGATCTGATCACTTCTCTCTTATATTGAGGTTAATCGAGGTCAAAACGATGGAAAAATAAAATGATGAATGAATTGAATAGATTTGTTTCCCTCTCTCTCTCTCTCTCTCTCTCTCTCTCTCTCTCCCTCTCCCTCTGTGTCTCTGTCTGCTTTTGTTGTTTTTTGTTGTCTGTTCGAAAACACAGACAGGGAGGATCATTTTCTCTCTCTCTCTCTCTCTCTCTTGGAACAAAGTTACTTTTTTTTTTTTGCACTACTCTATTTCTTTCAGTGTTCAAATTTGATGAATGGGTTAAGTTTACAAACGAAAAACACCATAGATTTGTTTCATTTCGGTTCTCTTTGTTCTCTCTCTCTCTCTCTGTGTGTGTGTGTGTGTTTGTGGAACAACACTTGCATCTTTGATGGGCGATGAAATGAAATTTTTATTGTCTCTCTTTACGCCCACCCACCTAAACACTGTTTTAGTCTCGGAACACTGTTATTAATCTTGTTTGTTGGAAAGAATTTAGCCACTTAGACACACACATACACACCCACAAGCAAATAAACAAATAAACGTTTATTATTATTGTTGATGATGATGATGATGATCTGGTCTCACCAAAAAAAACCGTATTAAATCCAATTAGTTAATGAGAGAATAGGATCGTATTGATTGTTTGAGCAAATCTAAACAGAAACATTTTTAGCTCTTTCCACTTTTAGCTCTTTTCGCTAATCTTTAAGCTTCGTTAACCGTAGCTTAAAGATCCCCAGCGAAAGAAAAAATTTGGTTCGATGTTTTTGAGAGTCTCCATCAATTCATTCTCAAATCAAACGTTATCGTAAATGTTTCACATCAAATGGATCGTTTTCCAATCGAATCGAATTTTTTTTTTTTCGTTTTCTTCTTAACGATACTATTCTGTTTGTTTATCGGAGGAAAGGGGTGGAGAAAAAGCTTTGTGGTCATTTTGGTAAACAACATTCGTAACGCCCTACGATCCGATATGACAATTTTATAATTCAAAATGATCGATTAGTTTCGAAAAGACACGCAGACACACACGGACACACATTTTATATAATGTATACATGTATACAAATTCAAAACGCAAATGCTATCAATAGTTTTTGTTTGCTCAAAAGATTGCGGATATTGTTTGCCTGGAACCTAGAGAGAGAGAGAGAGAGAAGAGTAGTGCATCTTGATTATTTTTCGGGGTAAGATTCTCTCGAAGATGAACAGATCAATATTGGAAATAAAATGAATAAATTTCATTCGATTTTCTCGTTTGAAGAACCTAGATGAGATGTTCTGAGAGAACGATGGGTTCCAAAAATATTCCGAACCGAATAGTTTTCCTGGATTAGTTTCACTACAATTCAATCAATCAAACAAATCATATATTGAAATATTAGAATTCTTAAATTCAAATTCTAGTTTGATGAAAAAATCTAAATCTAAGTTCTAAACCTTTCTCTCTCTCTCTCTCTCTCTCTCTCTTTTTCGCGGCCTATTTCGAAATCGAGAAATGTGCCATATTGATTCTGGCGCGCGTATCGATCGAGATTTTCGATGAGATTGGATGCATTGCATTGGCAATGAATTTTGATTTGAGTTTCTCTCTCTTTCTCTCTCGTTTTAAGTGATGATTTAATATTCAAAATAATCAATCATTTTTTTTTTTTTTTTTTTGAAACAAATCTCTTGCTTCTTTATTTTTATTTTTATTTTTTTTTTTTTTTTTGATCGAAATCATCGACAACAACAGCCAGCGACAGCAATCAAATCAAGGTTGTTTTTCAATGTTTCGATCAAACAGAAAACATCCAAAAATAAATCCAAACAAAATATGATTGAATAATAATAATAATAATAATTTTAATACTATTAATATTACTAATTATTATTATTATTACTATTATTGCATTCAATATTTAGATATCATTTGAATGTAGCTGTAAAAACTCCCTCGAGTAGTTTTGATTGATCGAATTGATTCTCTTGAAATTATCTCTCTCTCTCTCTCTCTCTCTCTCTCCCTGTCTCTCTTGCCGCTGTTTTTCGAATGAAACTGAATCCATGGTCAAACTGAAGCCTTTTAATCTAAAACTAAAATGTTGGCTAATCTAGCCAAAAAAAAAAAAGCAATACAAAGTTTTCTTTTCAAATACAATCTATATAATATATAGATTAAAAAAAAAAAAAGATCGATAACAATTTGAGAATAATTTGTTTTGATTGAATTTCAAAATTTATCGTTTTTACAAAACTAATTTCGATCAAAAAAAAAAAAAAAAAATTTTTTGTCAAAATACAAACAATCCAATTCTCAATAATTTTGGCGATTTAGGTTCAGCTCGAAACGGATTTGTTATGACTGTTTTTTGAAATGATTTGAGTATTCGAAAGAAATTTTCGATTAGGAAAAAAAAATTTCGCAACGAATCATCAGCATAGAGAACAACGAGAACTTTGATTGAATTTGATCGAATTTTCTTGATGAGATTAAAAAGAAGAAGAAGAAAAAAATAATGAATAATGTAACCCAACTTAATTTTAACCAAACCTAGCTCTACTACTTTTTTCATTTCATTTCGATTTTAAGGATTGTGTTGTGTTTCGATGTTTTCAAACTCCCTCATACAAACAAACCATCTCATATCAATTCGAATTTTTTCCTACTTTCCATCTTTCAAAAAAAAAAATGTCGCCAAAATTTTTCCGATAGAATTTCGATGTCCTGACGCATCATCATCATCATCATCACCGCCATCGTAATCTCTTCAGCATCCGTATCGCGAAAGCAAAACTATCAAACCACTCGAACATTCGTAGCTAAACGAAGAAGAAGAAGAAAACTCTCCAACTTTCTCTTTCTAATCAAAATTTATTTTCGAAAAAAAATTACTCTACTTTTTCGAAATCAGCTTTGAACTTTGATCTTTTTTTTCCTATGGTACCCAAACTACAGAGAGAGAGAGAGAGAGAGAGAGAGAGATGGCAAGGAATGTTTTTTGTAAATTCATCGAAAATAGTTTATGAAAAATCGAGCGAGATAAAAAAAATTCTAATTTTAAACATTGAATGAAAAAGAAAAAGAAGAAGAAGAAGAAGAGAAAGGAGAAGGAAGGAAGAAATGATTAGGTTTCGGTTGTTCGAGGATTCATTTCGAATCTTCGTATGCTTTTTTTTTTTTTTTGTTACAAACAAATCAAAAGATTGTTTCCATTCTATTTATTCAAAGATATTTTTTCATCAAATCTTCGATAATAGGCAAAATATTTAAGAAACAAGTGACAATCTGAACTCAATCAATTCTAATTCCTAGAGAGAGAGAGAGAGAGAGAGAGAGAGAGAGAGAGAGAGAGAGATTATCTCATTTGTTGAGCCAGATTGATTAAGATCGATTTTGAAGTATTAAAAGAATTCTTTGGATTCTATATTTCGTAACAAAATCGAAACATTTGCACTCAGAGTTGAATGCTTTTTGATATCTTTACACATTCTCTAACCGTAAGGTGTTTTTTTCCCAATAACAAATCACCCAATAACAGTTTTCCATTCATTTCTTGATGATTCCTCCCCCCTCCTCCTCCCTGAAAAACTTTTTCATTTTAATTAAAATGACCTTCGGAAACGAAACCTCTCTCTCTCTCTCTCTCTTTCACTTTCGAAATGAATCCATTCTTGTTTCTTTTCCCCCTCCTTTATGTTTGTTTTCTCTTCACTGAGAATTGAAAGTTTTTTTTATCTTTCTCTCGTTGGAATTTCGAGAATGTAAAAAAAAAAAAAAATGATCCACTCACTAATTGATGGTTTGTCTGTTTGCCTCAATGTATAGTGTGTCTGTCTGTGAGAAATTTCATTTAGGAGAATTCGATCCACAATTGAATCGATAATTTTATAATTCTAAAATTTCTTGAAATTTGTTTCCAAAATGGGGATTCTAATCTCGTCTAATCGTTTGTGTTTAGGTTTCTAATTGTTTGTTTAGCGATAATGGAGAGATTGATTGGATTCTTTTGAAGATTGTAAAATGGAATCGAAATTGAATCGTTTCACTTGTTGGATCGATTCGATTTCGAGGAAACAAATCGAAGAGAATCCAAAAAAAAACATTACATTTATCGCGAACATTTATTAGGACATAATTTTTTTGTCTCATATCGCTTTGCAATCAGTCTTTTTTTTTTTATTTTTCTAAGAATTTTAATTAGAATTTCATTCATCGAAAGTGGTGTGAGAGAAAACGAGAATATCTTTCACACACACGTTCATTAGCTCATTAATTAAAATAAAATAAAGAGAAAAAAAGCAAAGCAAAAAGAAGATAGAAACATAGAGAAAAAAAAAGACCTTCGAAAAAAAAAAAAACTATTCAATGTATCTCTCTCTCTCTCTCTCTCTCTCTCTCTCTCTCTCTCTCTCTGAACTAGTTCTCTTCAAAAAAAAAAAAAAAACTTTTAATGAACGAGACAAAGATTTGGATCAAATTTTTTTTTTTTAAATCTGTTTTCGCGCCTTTTTCTCTCCACTGATCTAGATGATTGCAAAGATCAATCAATCTATCTATGTCTAAGTTTCATTTGGAAAAAAAACGCGCGCAATTCTTTTCTCTCTCTCTCTCTCTCTCTCTCTTTCTCTCTTTGTCTGTCTTTATTGATTATCTCGAAATGGAACAGAAACTATTTTGTTTTGCTTAAAAACGTTAACCGCCTTTTATTTTAATAGATTTGTATTGCTTCAAATGTGTAGTGAGTTAGTTAGTCCGTTTTTTTTTCTTTTTTTTCGTTCGCGGTCCCTTTTTATATCCAAAAGCTAGAAGAAGAAGAAGAAGAAGAATCTAAGACAAACTCTATGCAAAAATGTATTCGTATTCGCATTTTGGCGGTTAAAAATTTCTTAGAAATTCCTTCTTTCGATTTCTTTGCTTTCCAATATTTTCTCTCTCTCTCTCTCTCTCTCTCACACACACACGCACACTAGATCGATCTAGCGCTCTTTTTTTTTGGTCTCGTTTTCATTTCGAATGAAAGCTTTAAAATACAAAGACCTGTTGTCGTTGTTGTTGTTGTTGTTGTTTGACCATGGCCATGCTAACCAACCGCTTGCTGGAATCGCGCAAAAATGTGCGGTGTGGTCGTGGCCAATCAATAATAGATTTTTGTTTTGGAATGTTTGGACAAGAATTTATCTTTCTCTCTCTCTCTCTCTCTCTCTCTCTCTCTCTCTCTCTCTTCGAGGCCAATCTTAAGAGAAAGAGAGAAAAGCATTTGGCTCTAAAAATGTGGAATCAATGCTGACAAGAACGATCTCGCGTTCTTTCTCTCTCTCTCTCTCTCTCTCTCTCTCTCTCTCTCTGTCTCTGTCTCATTCATTGCTTAGTCATTTCGTTTCAATGACAGCTAAATCAAACCACCGTCACAACCACCGCCACCACCACCATTATTATTCCATCAACAGCATCGGAACGGTGCTCGAATTTTTAGATTCTTTAAAAAACAAAAAAAAATTGATTTTTTTTGTGAAATTTTTAATTTTTTTTTTTTTTTACAATAATCTTGGAGAAGCAGCAAAAAAAAAAAGATTATCGATTAAATAGTTGGATTATTCAATCAATCGTTAGATTTCGATATAGCATCTGGTGTTGTGTCTCATACGCAACAATTGTATCAATCAACATTGTTAGATCGAATTAAATTTATTCGATTTCCTTTTGTGGATTCTGATTTTTGATTTTGTTTTATGAAATCTTCGAATTTCTCTCTCTCTCTCTCTCTCTCGCTCGCTCGCTCCTTTGGCTACAATTGAATTAATCAATCGAATTTCGAATCCAAAATGTTTTAAGTTTTATTATTATTATTATTATTATTCGCATTTTGATTTTGTTTTTTTTTTTGGTGCCAATTTGTGTTTGACTTTTTCATTCTGAATTGTTCTCTCACTCTCTCTCTCACTCTCTCTCTCACTCACTCACACAAAAGTCTTCTATTCTTTTTGGTTCTTATGAAATCTGATCCTCGTTATGAAATTTGTTTCTGTCTAGTTTTTTGCTTTTGTGTTTATAAAATTTTATTTTTTTTCCTCTCATTCAACATTTGATTTTGAAATAAGAAGATAGAAATTAAAAAAAAATCTCAAAATCTATTACAAATTATATAAAACAAAAAAAAAAATTTTTTTTTCTTTTACCAAAAAAAACTTCACCGATCAATATCGTCTTGAAATGAATCCGATCTCATTCGTTGCGAATAGTAAAATCATTCCGACCAGTACAACTGTCAATAATAATACTAATTATAATAATAATAATAATCTAAATTATCATCATCATCATCATCATCATAATCATAATGCTAGACATAAAAATTCTGGTATATTTCTCGATGATCTTCTGATCATTTGAAACTTCTTCTTCTTCTTCTTAAATACATTTCTTTCTAATCTTTCTAAATTTTTTTTCTCAATGTTTATAAAATCGTTTCAATCTCTAATTTGTTTCTCATTCTTCACAAACAGCTCGACCGCGCGAATCTTTCGAAAAGAATTACACTGTTACCAATATTTTGGGACGCGGTGGTTTCGGAACAGTCTATGCTGGCTCAAGAATCCGTGACGGTTTACCTGTAAGTTTCTCTCTCTCTCTCTCTCTCATATAATCTATTAGCATTCTCTTATGAATATTTATGAAAAGAAAAAAGCTCAACATTTAACTCTTGTTTTGTTTCGATCCATTTGAATGAAATCAAAAAAAAAAAACAAAAATAATATTAGGTTGCAATAAAGCATATCAAACGTGATAATGTAACCAGTTGGGAACAATACAACAATCGAATGGTACCAATCGAAGTCTGTCTTCTTGAGAAAGTTTCGCATATATCTGGCGTCATCCGATTACTAGATTGGTATGAAGATTCTAGCGCCTTCATTATCGTCATGGAGCGACCAGATAATGTTAAAGATCTTTTCGATTTCATAACCGAACGTGTCGTTCTTGAAGAACGAATGGCGAGGCTATTCTTTAGACAAGTGGTCGAGATTATTATTCTATGCCATAAGGCTGGCGTTTGCCATCGAGATATCAAAGATGAAAATATTCTTGTCGATCTTCGAACGATGTCGATCAAACTTGTTGATTTTGGTTCCGGTGCCTATCTCAAAGATTCCGAATACACTGATTTCACTGGTGAGTTGTTTCGTTTTCGTTTTTTGTTTTGTATCGCAATTTTTTTCTTTAAATTATTTTCAACAACAACCACCAGTCAACTCTAGGATCTAAGTCGATTAGAGAAACTCATACCAAAAATTCTTTTTCCTCCCTCCAGTTTCTAATTAGAATTAGAAATGCGAAATTTTTTCGCTTCGATAAAAAAACCTTTTTTTTTTGCGATTGCTAGAGAATACAAGCGAAAAAAAAGAGAGAAAGATTTCAATCATTAGTATTATTACTATCGAGTATTTCTTAAATTTTGGTACTTTATATCATCTTCTTCATTATCTTCCTAGCTCTCTTTCTCTCTCTCTCTCTCTCTCTCTTTCGCTAGCTTTTTTTTGATAGTTTGTTGATAATTTTTTAAACGAAAACTCGCATACCAGCTTGATCACCAGCTGTGATAAAGTCCTATTTAAAAAAAAAAAAAAATACAGCAAGACACATTATCAGAGAGATAGAGAGAGAGACCGAGAAAACCTCACAAAAAAAAAATCTATCTGTTTTCAGCTAGCGTTGTCGGTAATCCAAACACAGAAGATTCCTAGTGAGTGGTTTTCTTTTTTCCTCTCTCTCTCGAAATCTCAATGTATCTAAGAGGACTCTAAAGATTATGGGAAGAGAGGAAAAAAAAACGACATTGCAATAGACCTAGCTAAGTTCGATTGCTCTCTCTCTCTCTCTCTCTCTCTCTCTCTCTCTCCCCTTCTCCTTCCCGCTCTCTCAGACAACATCATCAACAACATCAACAAAAATGTGAAAGATAAATTCAATGAAAAATGATGTTTGAAAATAAAATCCAAATCTAAATTGAAATAAATTCTAATCATTTGAAGAAATCTATTCAATGTATTTTGTTGTTTCATCTTGATAGCAAAATAACAACATCAATAATAATAATAATACTGAATAGTAATTGTAATAAATTTTAGGAGATTAATTTTTTTTTTTTTCGATATCAAACCAGTTAATAATTGTCGCAGTTTTGAATTAGAGAGAGAGGTGGTAGAGATGTCTAGTATCTAGATGAATAGATAGATAGGTTGGTAGAGAGGGAGAGAGAGAGAGGGGGGGATGGAACTGACGAGGACATTTGATTTTCGTTTTTTTTTTTGGTAATAATTATAAATTGAAATTATATCTTATGGAAATGTGGATGGGGGGTATCGTATCGTATCAAAGAGTGGATATACCTTATGATCTTATTATAGCATTAATCATTTGCTTAATCTATCGATCAATACCAAAGTGTAGCATCATCACCATCATCTATTCTACCTATGCTCATCTGGTATGGATCATTTTTGCTATTCAAACAGATTTTTTTTTTTCTAATTTCGTTGTGTTTGTGGTTTTACTTGCGCAAGAAAAAGAAGAAAAAGAAGAAGAAGAAGATACAAATTAATCTGTTTGTGTGTTACCTATTTCGGTTTTGAATTTACCTTTATTTTTTTCTCTTCTCTACCTCCGTCAATCATAGAGGGGGGTGTGTATGTTTCGATTGAAATCTAGATTTCTATTCAATCGATTGATTCATCGATCGTTTTTCATTCACCTTGTTGTTTGAATCAATGCCAACCAAAAAAAAAAAAAAAAAACAAAAACTAGTTTAGTCTAGTTTCGATTTTCACCTGTCTACAGTCTCTGATCATCATCATCATATCGTGTCGTTTTCCATTCTCAGAAACCACTCACCTTGATCCATTCGCTATCAATTAGTGATATTCTAATCGAGATGATAGATCTCGATCATCATCCATTAATGACAATGATGATGAGCGTCATCAACAATCGATTTTTTTTTTTTTTGATTGTAATTTCCATCTTCAGAGCAAAACATCTTCTAATCTTATCAACACACCATAACATCTCGAAAAGGATTGCGAAAAGTAGCAATGTGATCTGTGTCCCATGATGATGATGATAATTGATGATAATAATTGATAATGATTGAAACTGAATGAAATACTTACCACCTGTGGATTATGATCGAAACACTTTATAATAAAAAAAAGCGCTTCTATTGTAATTAACTAACTGCTAATCAAAATAGAGATTGTATTAGTACCCTAGATTTTGATTTTTTTTTTTTTTTTTGATGGTAATGTTCCAAAACTGAAAAAATTATCCTCTCTCAATAAAAGATGATTCGATAGGAGATCGTTACACTATTGTGATTATTTTAATTTTGGTCCCGATGTTTTATCGGACAAAAAATCCAAATAAATTTTCTATGTTTGTCTCTCTCTCTCTCTCTCTCTCTAACTCAATGATTGATTATATCATCGATCTTAGATTCCGCATTCCAATCACTTGATTGTTTGTTGTCTAGCTTCCATTTCCTTTCCCCCCAAATATTATATCTAATTCTAATCGTTTCACATTACATTCGCAATTCGTTTCATTTTTAGCTATTATCCTCTTGATATAATTTCAATCTCTCTCTCTCTCTCTCTCTCTCTCTCTCTCTCTCTCTCTCTCTCTCTCTCTTTTGATCAATACAATTCAATTTTTGTTGAATGTGGTTTTACAACTCTTTCTTCCTTAAATCTTCTCTTTTCTTTGCCCCCCTTCTATGATCTTGGAGGCCTTCTTTGTTCTATTCGCATAGACCAGAGAGAGAGAGAGAGAGAGAGAGAGAGAGAGAGAGTTACGAGTTACGAGTTTATTAGTAGCGCGTAGCAAAAGCTGCTGCTATTTGCGCAATATAAGAGTTCAAAAGAAAATTACAAAATATTTCAAGTCAATATTAGATTAAAATAATTACAGTTGGTAGAGTTTTGTCTCGAACCAGATATCGATATTTAAAATTTTAGTCACCGAAGTTTGTCTGATCCATAATCCTTTTGACATGGGAGTAATAGATTGGACAGGCTTCGGTGTTTGGAGCATGATTTGTATTGTTATTATAAATTTTGCTATTTTTGCAATTTATGCAAACTTTGTTATAATTGTTTAGGCAGCTATGATTTGTAGTTTTTTCTTCGCTACAGTCTCTGCATATCTTCAGCGATTCACATTCCGATGTTCTATGATCGAATAAATAACATCTCTGACATTGTTTAACGAAAGCCTTATATTCGATTCTACACATTTGAAAGTCGATGTATATGTGGTTTTTCATTTGACTAGTTATTATTTTGAATATTTCCGGATCTACTCGGAGTACTAGGTCCATGAGCCGTGGATTCCTGGTGTTCATTTTGAAAAGAAATTTTATTTTTTCGTTTACATTTTCAATATTTTGAAGTTCTACATTATTATCGATGATTTGAGAGACGAGTTCAGTGATATTATTATCTATGAAAACTCCTTTTAGAACGATCGTTGGATCTCGTTTTTTTGGGATATAGGCTTGGAAAGTTTTGTTGTTAAATTTCGAATCGTTGTTGATTTTTTTGACCAGATTTTCGATATTTTCATTGTTTTCATCAGCTGATTTAATCACAACAGAGGATTTATTGGTTTTAATGTTAATTATTTTGGCTTTAATTTTGGATTCGTTGATGATTTTTTTCACTTTAGTGTCCATGATTACTCCACTGATTTGGCTCGATTTAGATGTTGGTTTGATTATGATTGTTTTAGTCTGGTCTGTTTGACTGGGTTCATTATTATTCGGGATCGATCTAGCTGCTTCTGCAAAAGTACTTGGCTTTGTTGATGCTTGGATTGAGAATCTTGGTACGGTATTTTTAGATATTTTCGTTATTTCGGTACTCATAGATTTGAAGTTTTGCTGTAGACCATCTAATTTAGCATTGATTCTAACTCCTTGTTTATTTTCCTCGGTCAATTTTCCGACTCCATTTTTGATCTGCGTTGCAATGAATTGGAATATGTGTAGGTATTTTGGAATATTTTTTTTATCGCTAAATTGGTAAAGAAGATCGTTAAAATCTAGGTGCTTTTCAAGAGACAAGCCTGAAAGTGTTTTAGATGGATCTTCAAAATGTGGTTCTAGAATTTTCTCAGCTGACAATTCCAGTTTTTTAGATCTAGTTGTTATATTTTCTTCCACGTTTTCGCTAGAAGAAATTAAGATTTTTGCTTCATTTCTTCTTCTCGCCATTTCGATAATGACGAGAGGTAAGAAGATGAGATGAAAAATTGATGAGATTTAATTCAGAAAATTTAGGATGAGAGATGATTCGATATTTTTAAATACAATTGGAAGAAAAAATAAACGAATTAAAAAAAAAAAGAAAAAAAAATGAAAATGAGAAAATTTATTAAATGTTGCGATGTTGACAGATTGAAGGCTGAAACAAAACTGAGAGAGAGAGAGAGAGAGAGATCACCTTATCGCATCCATTCATCTTTGAAGAAAGATGAAAAAGCCAGAAAAGAAAAAAAAACTTTTTTTTTTGTTTGAATTTTTGTCTGTCTGGCGTCTGATGATGATGGTGGCGATGGCTAGACTGTCTTAATTTTATTTCTCGATTCGTTCAGGATCAATGGCCATTCTTATCCGAACAAGAAAGCTCTCAGTTTGGTCTCTCTTTCTCTCTCTTCCGTCTATGTCTATTGAGTTGAAGTTGAAGTAAGAGATCGAAACATTCGAACCCTTTAAGGTTGGAACGCTGAAAGGTTAAAAAATTTTTTTTTG